>JALIZH010013495.1:0-33866 GCA_030522465.1 Rhipicephalus appendiculatus | reverse complement strand
CGATGGAAGCAAAATGCTAGAGGCCCGTGTGATTCAACTTAAGTACATCCAGGTGTGTGGTGGGAATCGTTTCGCATTCAATCGGACGGACACAGGAGGGAAAGACAGAGTAAACGGAAAGAGCGCGAACTATTAACTGGCTTTATTCATTTGGTCGCTGCACATATATATAGACTTTTTGACACGCCTCAAATAAATCGAATGAAGAGGCGAGGGAAGAAAAAAAGGAGTGAAATGGGCGACAACTGCGTAAGTGACACTTCTGTTGCTCTGCATAGCGCAGAAAGCAATTTTCTGCGCAGATTTTCTTGACGTGAGGTAATCTTGACATGTATTTCCTCCCTTTCTTTTCTACCCCTTCTTTCGATTTATTTGGAACATGTGATAAAGTGCATATATATGCAGCGACCGAATGAATAAAGCCATTTGATAGTTTGCGATATTTCGTTTACTCTGTCTTTTCCAACCTGTGTTCGTCCGATTGAATGCGCAACGATTGCCACCACAGAGATGAACCAACTCGCTCAGCAAGAAGTTCTAATCTACATCCAGGTGTTCCTACCCCAGGTGCTCAAGATTTTCGGAGTCCTCCACTACGGCATCTTTCATAAGCGTGTGCAGAAGGGCCGTAGGGGGGGGGCGACCACACTTCAAATCACCTAAGAGGGCGCGCAAAGTTTGTCCCACAGTTTTACTAAGTAGGACCTGCACCGTCCTTGTTTAAGCAGCAGGGCTATCTAGGCCCACGCAGGGACTGGCCACGCAAGGATGGAGGCCGAGACCCTAATGTTGCATGCCAAGAGCTGTTTGCTTCCCATCTTTATTTCCAGCAAGCCAAGCACCAACAGCAGGATATCGTGAGAAGCACATCATCGGTTCATTGTGCTTCTTTTTTATTCATGTTTTTAAGCCTGTTGCCTTTGGGCTCGACCAAAGGGGGCGGGGCATTAGGATGAATGTTTGCCCCCCCTTCTCCCCTTGATGGGGAACCCTACGCACGCCTACAGTTATGGCCACGCATTTCTGACAATAGTGGCTGCTGAGGACTACTTGAATTTGCATTACAAGAGCTGTTCCTATTTTCAGCCCCGGAAAACCGGGGACCAATGGTAGGCCGCTGTGGAATGTACGTCGTCGCTTGATCTTCAGTTTTGCACCTCCTACAAGGATTGTTTTCTATCGAACACCACCAACGGGGTAGGGGCACTCCAGTGACGCTTGGGGCCCCACTCTAAGGGGGGTACCTTCCTGACGCCTATGGCGTCTCTTATAATCATATAATGGTGTTGGGACGTATAATCCCAACAATTTTTTGGAATGGCCCGAGACTGCATTTATGTTGTCGTCGTATTTACTCTCCCACAAAAAAAAAACATATTATAGAAGATGGATTCACCATAGGATGCTCAGTGACAATTGCGAAATGCCTCGTCCATCCAATTGCTGCAAGTAGTCTTGTGTTTCAATGAAGAAAGCTTTCCGCGAACATATTGACTGTTTACAGCAACTTTAGCACCAAAGTGAGGACGGGTTGCATTGAGGGTATTTGTAAAGCGGAAAGGTTTGCACCCAAAGGAGTGAATGTTTGTTGGTAAATAGTGAAGTGATATTTTAGTAAAGCTTAATTATAATGTCTGAGTTCGTTCTATTTCTGCAGTTAAACGCGCGTGTCTATCATCAGTTCTGAACACTACCTAAAGAGCAAGCATCCTTGTCAACAGCTTGGGACCAATATGGCGCTCACCAGGAGAAAGGTTGCTCCACCCCGCTCTCAAGGAAGGCAGCACTGACTTCGAGGTACCACATCATGCAGATACATCGCGACATGTCATGACGTCGTGTGACACAATGGGATAGCGGGGTTTTTTCAAACTTATGACTCTAAAAAGCGCTCTTTACACCGCGCTTTTTGCAGGACCTTCGCTTCTGTTTCTTCATTAAGTGACCTAGCCCACACTAAAAGCCACCTGAGGGCGCGCGCGCTAGTATCCGCGCTGCGATTGACGTCGCCGCCTTTAATAAGACGTCACAGTATATCTCCAGTACGTCTCGACAACCCATCACGTTTGTCCGTTCTGACGTAAGAGATCGCGCTATCGACGTGTTCAGTTTCTCATTGTACTCACCATGTTCCATACGCACATCATCATCATCATCATCATCATCAGCCTCACTACGCTCACTACAGGGCAGAGACCTCTCCCATGTTCCGCCAATCAACCCAGTCATGTGCTCTCTGTTAACGTGTTATACCTGCAAACTTCTTAATCTCATCTGCCCACCTAATTTTTGGAACGTACGCACATATTACGTTCCAAAGAGGAGCATTGCTAGTGCGAAAAACGTCGGCGCGCCCAGAAGCGCGAGTGCGCGCGTCGCCGTCGAGCCAATGCCACTGATCGGGTAAATGAAGCCAAACGCACGCGGGAAGCTATAGGGAAGCGTCGGAACGCTTCACAGGATTCGCTGGTTTGCCCTCTTCAAAAACAGTCGGAAAGGCTCTTATTTTTGTGCACATGCGTATTGCTTGAAGTTAAGACTGCACATTGATATCTTGAGGCACATCTAATTGCCAAAAGATGTCGTCTACCCTTCACTATAGTGCTTCTAAAGTAGACGCTGCCGCAAATCAGTAATTTTTAATCGGTGCCTTCAGCAGCGGTTGACTGAGTTCCTCAAAGTACTAAGTTGCTGCTTAGGAACGAGATTATTTAGCTCTGTTGTGTTTCCTAATGCAATGAAACCCCTCCTTCTTTTTCACATTTGAACAAATGTAAAGCTACGTGTGTAAATGTAAAGCTTCATGAGATTTTTCATCCAGAACAAAATAATGAACTAATAGAATTAACATCCAACTCAAAAACCTTCTGTGGGACATCATCGACTGTTAAAGACTTGACATGGTGTAGAATTCAAAAGGTTTTCACTAGACAGCTGGGAATGTGCCATTTTACTTTTATTATATCGTTTTATGATTTTAGCAAGAATTCAAATACCCTCCGGCGCTTCATTGTTTTTGGTCAGGTATACTATTATTGCTGTACATAGTATATTGCACTGCTTTCCAGATGTGCAATATACTATGTACAGGCTCAGAACGCAAATAACAAGCGCCTTATATTTGTTGTTGATATTAGCCTTTGGATAAATGAATTGGGTGCAATAGGGTGTTCTTTTAACGCAATAGCATTAAAAAGCTCGTTTCGCAGAAATTCCGGCGTCGACGTCGGTGTCGGAGGCGGCGTCGTTGGTTGTGAGCGAAAAATTATCATCTTGTCGATGACCAAAAAATTGAGAAAGACGCAAATATAATAAATAATACAAGTTTCTGAGTCCGAGTGAGGATCGAACCCAGGCAGTCTGCGTGGCAAGCAGGTGTTCTACCACACAGCCACGCTTCTGCTTAGAATTACGTTGAAAATAACTTCCTCTGCTTGGAAATGCAGTGAAAATAACTTTCGTGCTTTACAAACACACGCGTCCTGTATACAGGCGTCACAATAGAACGTGTAATGTCGCAGTAATATTGCCTGGTACAAGCGTACATTGCCATCGGGCGTCCGAAGATATAAATATCATAATGACATTGTGGTTCAAAGCCGGCCACCCATTACAAAAGGCACCCACGTTACTGCGCGTATTCCCTTAAGACCACGTTGTGGGTGCATAGCAAGTTCGAAAACATTTCCTGCTCATAATTGCCCATGGTGTAAAGCATGCTACCCATTACATAGTAGACACTAAGTGATTGAAGTACGCACTAGGAAGAAGATATTGCTATCGCGTTCAACTCTTAAAGGCGAAGCCTAAGGGTCCCCCAATTTTTTTTTCCGCTTCACATTGCTTTTTCTTGGGGGAGGAGGGGGGGGTCACCTTGTTTCCTCTCCTGGACCGGTGTAGCTTTGAACATATCTTGCCTTGAAACGTGTACTATCTCACAGCAGCAGCCGCAGTGGTATCGGATCATTCCACAGTCAAGGTGGCTTTATTGATTTGCAGGCTTTAGAGAGATTTGTTTCTGATTTATGTCAGGTGACAGGCAGGAAGCTACGGAAATGTCATCGCTTTTAATCCACGACCCGTAAATTCTAGTCAAGTTCTGCCGCTAGAGTTCGCGAAAAGGACCCCTTGAGTGACTAATATCAAATCAGCCGGTTATGCGGCAGTACCGAGCAACTTTTGTGCGTTGCCTGTAGGGAAACGTCATTTGCGGCAAAGCTGCGCTCATAGACCGTTTCTGGTTTTTCCTTTTCCATCCTGGTGGTATTCGTTGATGCTACGACATGAGGCATTCAAATCTACAGAAGGAGCCGGTGCGGGTGCCTAAATGTTACAGTGTGCTCCTTCCACGTGATCACCCTTGGGACTTAACCATGGGTGCACGCACTAATAGATTGGCAAAGGGAACAAAACATTCTGGGAGAGGACTATACGTTTTGAGAAGGCCATGTATGAGCTTCGATTCACCAAAATTCCGCTTCTCTGCGATCGCTATCACAGTCGTACTGGAGAACATACACTAAAGCTCACTTTCTGGCTAAGTTTGACAAGCGGTGTTACGAATACGATCGTGGTAACGGAGTTATAGGCTCGGGCTCACCGGTACATCTTCATGTTAGCAACACACAGTTGCGGCAATCTTGATGGTAGACTTGTTGTAGGTGGTAAATGTGTAACAGTTGCTGCTTATAAAGAATATATTCGCGGAGACATGATTTGGTGTCTAAAGTTTCCTGGTGCAGCTACCATAGTTCCAAAACAAGAAAAATAAACTACCGGCTCGCACATGGAGTATCTGTGAGCTTAAGCAGTGTGGGAGGAACACGCCGGTACGTACCAGAAAAGAAAAGGCAACTTGAACTAAAAAGAACAACGCAACCATTGCTTAGGTAGAAATGGCAAGCACGTGTATCCCAACCACCGGTGGTGTTGGCAATGTGGCGTTCCTTACGCATAGCGTGAAAACTAAATGAAAACTGCTCGCACCCAAGCGAAGAAAATGGATCATGCGCCTGTAGCGTATGCATAGTAACGCAGGATCCCAAGGCGGGCCTCATCGTTCTTGCTCGGATTTCCAGCCCACCCTCTGAAACCCGCACGTGTCAGGGTGAGAAATGTTCCACGGCTTCTCTTTGTCGAGAGAAGAAAAAAAATGCTGAATCCGATAGCCACCGCGAATCCTGCACTGCATACGTAGTGTAAAAGAAGGGAATAGGGGCAACTCGTGTACTCCATCAAGGGAGTTGCCGGACAGAACGAGGCTGGAAGCCATCGCTTTGAACGCGTTGTGTCAGCAGCTGGGAGCCATGCCGATGACCAAGTAAATGCACTGGAGGAAGAAAGGCATCTACAAGGTATAGGATGTCTGTAAGGCAACAGCACTCACAAAGAACAACAAGGGCTGAAAATACAATTTTCCGGTGCCCTTCCAAGAAGATATGCGAGAGAATAGATTTCGGAGCGCCTGGCACATAGATTGATCGTCATAGGCATTTTCGTCATAGAAACTTGGTGAAGGTCAGTTAAAACGAAAGCACAGGTTCCTGACTCCAAGCGCAGAATGAGTGAATGATGGCACCTACTTGTCTAAATATGATATGGTAACTATTATATCTTGTATTCCAGCAATTGCTAAGACTGTAATTCAAGAACGACCGCGTTTGCGAACAGGCTGGTATTGAATGCTTCGTGGCAGAAACTAAATGCATAAGGCATCACGAAGATGTTTTACCTGCATACCTTAGCAACTAACGAGATACCTGAACAACAGTACGAGCCTTGAGCCTCCTAGACGGTCACGGCAACGAATCCCAGCTGCGGCGGCCGCATTTTCGGTGGAAGCGAAAATGCTTGAGGCCCGTGTCCTTAGATTTAGTTGCACGTGAAAAGCACCAGGTGGTCGAAATTTCCGGAGCCCACCACTACGCCATCCCTGATAATCCGATCGTGGTTTTGGGACGTATAACACCAGCAATTATTATTTCAGTATCAGCCTCGGGCCACCTTTGCTAACTGGCATTCGCGTTCCTCATCTAATTCAACCGTACCCTTTCGGCCTTCTACTCTGCTGCGGCAGCAGGTGAAAATCATGGAGATATGTTTATGCGAAACTGACAAGCTTACTAACGGTACATCGCCAACATATTGACGCATGCCATAAAACAGTCTTTAAAATACGCGCGCCCTCCTAGCAGACAACGGCGCCCTGCAATAAGAAGAAACGGCCACGACGGCACGCGCCTTCGCCGCACGGGATCGGATCGCGTATGACTGTGGGCAGAAGAAGAGAGGAAGAGGAAGTGACGAGCCGCTCGAGCAAGCATTAGAACGTTTCTTGTTTTTTTGGCAAGTTATCACACAATAAATAGTTTTTCTCCAGACTACCTGAATTGTCCGTTACAATATTACTGAGCGGGGTATGGAACCCGCTGCACTGGCTCGTTGGCTATGACTATGTCCAGCTGAGCGCGAATTGGGGAATTGAGTTTCAATGCGTAGTTGATGCTGTGCTACTTTACAAGAATTATGATTTATGGCGTATACGGTACTTTGCGGAAAGCCAACACTTCAAACTCAGTTGGCCTTGCCCCAACAGGAAGTTGCGCTTAGAATTCGCATTAGGCAGTGTCGTAACCGTAGGTGATTGAAATTGTAAGCTAAAATTTCGTCCTTCAAGTCGCATTCCTAGGTAGAAATCCATAATACCGTTCACAAAAAAAATTACACCATCTCCCGCTAAAGGGAACCATCTGTAGATGCGAAGCAGCGGGCGCTAACGCTTACACTGGCGGCGGCGTTGACGCTGGCGCTCATCGCGGCGTTGCGCAGGAGGGAAACCTGGGGAGGCGCAATCACGCAGCGATGGAACCGGTGTTTCCTGCTGGAACATGCCAATCGCTGCTAATAGGCAATGAGAGACAGAAGACTCCGATTGGACAGAGAGACCCGCAGTCCGCCTTTTAGTTAACGCGCACGCTGCGAATTTTTATTGTTCAACAACGCACAGGAGAAATCTCCCACCGGCACTACCTTGCAGGTCAAGATCCAGTGCCATATATACGGGGTGGCCAGTGAACGGTTGTGCAGCGCGAGCAGCCGGTTTTTTCAACCAAAAAACTCGCTAGCAGACGCTGCCTGCGTCGGCGTCGCGAGGCGAGAGAGGGGGTGGAGCGTAGAAGAGGAGAGAGAGGGCGGTACGCGCATGCGCAGTGGGGCTGTGGACGCCGCGCGTA
Source organism: Rhipicephalus appendiculatus (assembly GCA_030522465.1). Lineage (NCBI taxonomy): Eukaryota > Metazoa > Arthropoda > Arachnida > Ixodida > Ixodidae > Rhipicephalus > Rhipicephalus appendiculatus. The sequence continues at coordinate 26,634 of JALIZH010013495.1, read as the reverse complement.
GGGATGCCTAGAGGAGAGAGGCGGAGCGTAGAAGGGTAGAGAGGGAGAGGACGCGCATGCGCAGTGAGGGTGTGGTCGCCGCGGGGAGGGATGCCTAGAGGAGAGAGAGGGGGGAGAGGAGGTTTTTTATTATTTTTTTGAAAGGGTTTGCGCATGCGCAGTAAGGGTGGTCACGCCGCACACCACCACCACCACCACCGGATTGAGCTTCGCCATAAGACGCTTCGCATCTAAAAAAATAATAATAAAAGCTGTTGAGTTACCAGGAGTTGAGATGTGCACTTTCAGTATTATAAATAGGGAAAATGCGACTTACATAGCACAGTGCGCTTCCATCAGTTCCCGCTCATGTTTACATCTGAGCAAAAATACTTAACCGAGAAGTTATCGCTGCTGGTCGTTCTTAAATTGATATTGAGTTTGCGTCAGTGGAAATGGTCACCTGACCATTGTCAAAAATATCGACTGTCTTCACACAATTAGCCCCTTCTTGTTGTTTATTCCGCAAACCTCTTTAAAGCTAGTCTGCCGCTTACGTTGCTGATAAAAACCTCACCATTGGTAGGGCGTGCATACAGGGTGTTGGAAAAGCTTGTGCCGTGGTATAGGCATAAAAGGTTATCCGACTACGCTTATTCTCTTGAGTTGCATGCTACTTCTTCTACGTGAAGCAAAGACTGTGGTTCCAGTATTTGCAACCATGAACGAAAATATGCTTGCCTTAAGTAGCTTTTGCTGTGTGGCCATCATTATTAGCGCGACTCAGGGGTCGCCCAGAAAAAAAAGTTGTTGTTTAGAAACGTCTGCATGTGTGCTAGATACGTTGTAAGGGAAAGGTCAAGGTATGCTGCACCCAATGTAGACAACTTCTAGCTTTATAATTGGAGAAGTCAGCCATGTTTATGTGGCAGAAACAAAACTACTGCGAATAGTTAACATTACGAGGCTGCGTGAACCTCCATTGGTCAAAAAACACTGAGCAGGCTTGTGTAATTGTGAAGGAAATCGTTAATTGCTTATTCTTTTGGAGGCTAGGTTAAGCTCGCACCATATCGCAGTGAGTGTCGCAAGAGAATTTTTACTGTAATACTGGAAGCACATTTCCACATATTTCTTCTATCGAGGACATCATTCAAGGGAAGGATACGTCGTTCGGTCTATCATGAAAAAAAAAAAATAATAAAAATAAAAACTCCGTCGACTTCCATGTGCCATATAATATTCCTCAACTGTAACTTTAACATACAAACCCAGCTGAACAAACATCTTGACAGACTGACAGTGCAGCTCTTAAGCGATTTAACACGACGTGGCAGAGCATGAATAAGGTTTCTCAAAAGTGATCCCGGACTCTAAATGCACTGTTTGGCGTGGCACACCTTGCTGCGAGGAGATGAAAGGGTTGCGCGTCACTCATAATTAAGGATGCCGCTTGTTTTGCTGGCACGCCAAGAGGCCAGAGCCAGTGACACTTCGTTAATGAGGTACCCGCAGCCCACGCCTCACCTGCACAGTTTGCGTATATACTTTTCCCTGTTGTGCATGTTTATGAAACACAGTAGTGGATTATTCCGGATGTTTCAGAGCAGCGCCACGGCATAGGCGTCTGTATATTTGGTCACGTGAGCGATATTGCGTGTTTCAAGGGGGAGCGGTTAGTTTCAGCGGCACTGCTGAAAGGACAGCGCAAAAAATTAGTTTCAGCGGCACTGCTGAAAGGACAGCGCAAAAACTGATGACATGTCGGCTCGGTTATGCATAGAAAATAGATTTGTAAGCTGTTCTCGTATTTTATTGGCAGATTGAACATTCCTTTACCAACGTGTTCTGTGGTACCCACCTCCCATGCACGTTAATGTAACTGTATACTTGCCACGTTGTTTATAACGGCAGTGACCGTTTAGCTTGCGATGTTTATCGTTGCTTATCCCGAGGGCGCGGGTTGTATGGGACATCAAAAACTCGAAGTGGTTGAAATTATTCTACAGTCGAGCGAAACTAATCAAATCACGCTTCTGACTAGCAAAGGCATTCAAATTACTACGTCTTTATCTTTTAACGCGATAGCGTTAAAGAGCTCGTTTCGCAGAAATTCCGGGGCGTCGGTGTCGACGTCGGCGTCGACGTCGGCGTCGGCGGTTGTGAGCGAAAAATCATCATCTTGTCCGTGACCGAAAAATCATCATCTTGTCCGTGACCGAAAAATCGAGAAAGATGCAAATAAAATAAATAATACAAATTTTCGGGACCCAGTGAGGATCGAACCCGGGTTGGCTGCGTGGCAAGCAGGTGTGCTACCACACAGCCATGCCCCTGCTTGGAAATACTGTGAAAATAACTTCCTCTGCTTGGAAATGCAGTGAAAATAATTTCCATGCTTCGCAAACGCAAGCGTCCTTTATATAGGCGTCGCAATATACCATGTAATATCCCAGGAATATTGCGTGGTACAAGCGTACATTGCCATCGGGCGTCAGAATATGTGACTATCATAACGATTCCATGGTTTAAAGCCAGCCACCTATTACAAACGGCACACACCTTACTGCGCGTATTCCCTTAACACCACGTAGTGGGTGCATAGCAAGTTCAAAAACATTTCCCACATTTGCCGCGCATAATTTCTCCTGGTTTAAAGCATACTACCCATTACATAGTATGCACTAAGTGATTGAAGTACGCACTAGGGACGGGTTATCGCTATCGCGTTCAACTCTTAAAGGCGAAGCTTAAGGGTCCCCCCAATTTTTTCAGTCTTTGTTCGGGAGCACACGGTAGAATATTCAATATTACCGCAGTCAACTGGACGATTTTCCTGTCTTGCGCTTTATTTCTCACTCACTCTATATTGTGACATCGGTAGATGGCGTCTTCTTCGTTAGTTTGTTTCTCTGTGTATCGTTCATTTTAACATTAGTCACATATTAAAGATATTTGGAAATTATTGATATTATTTTTTATAGCGAAGGTATACCGATATCCGTTGCTTTCAGAAAAATAATTTCGTCCAGAACTATCGTTCCAAGCAATAATCAATTACCTTTACATCGGAGCTCGCTTTGACCAATCAGGTGTAAGCGCAGGTTATAAATCAAGCGGCGGATTGACGACATCACGTTCTGCCGCTAGTCAAGGCCTGCGCACTTTCCTAAAACACGTGATCCCACTAACCAATTGCGTAGACTCGCGGAGAAACAGAGGCCATGTGAAGAAGCGCCACAGAAGCGCTTGCCCAACGCCAGCGCAGAGCCGACGACTCCGAAATCTGAATTCACGAAGCCGAGGCAACACGGCAACGAAGGGCTGCCGCCAACTGAAGGCAGCAAAAGCCACTGCAAGGAATGCCGCAAGGGGGGCTGAAAGTGCATATAAAGCTTCGCTGTACGGTCGTGGAGTGGATGAGCGGTAGATTTTTATTTCATTCTTTTTTGTCATTTGCTTGTGTCATTTCACTTATGTGTGGCCTGGCAAACGTAAGCGACTTGTAAGTTACCGCACTACTCCTTTGTACGTGTCTTCTATCTGTACTAAAATTTTTTTTCGCTTTAACGTACCAGTGCTACAGAAAGCACGAAGCGCCACAAACCAGCTCCTATTTTGGCAATCTTGAACGATAAATTTCCTGCGAGGCACAGGGGCCAGCAAATGGTGGTGTAGTCTTTACTGCGAACAGCATGTACAAGCCCAGTTAGCTTCATATATGAGGCTGAAAGCGAGTACATGGTTCCAGTAATGAAAGCGTTGCAACGAGACAAGCGCCAGTGTATGCAGGTACCACTCTATCCTTCATTTGACTGACAACTGGAACCACCATTAGGTGGCGACTCAGCATTGTTGAAAAGAGCACTTGAGAATTCTGTAACAGATATGTTTCTTAATTCGCATTAGTTATGTATGCGAATGATCCGGAGACTTGCGAGTGTGTGTAGTGAGCGTCCCGAAATTTAGCTAATCACCGAACAAAGCTGGGAATACCGCCTATACAGTATTTATAAAAATTGTCCAGAATACTATAGCGCATCTTTGTGCAATGTTAGATGCATGCGGATTTGTACAGCTCTAGCGAAAGCTATTTCTGTAAATACACAAATTGTTTCACAATGTCTCGAAAGAATACTGCCTTTTATTAGGTATGTGCCTTATTAGTGGAAGTGTAGTACATAAGTGCAATGTGTTGCGAAACTTTTAAAGTTGTTCATGCTATTGGAATAGTTGAAGTATATTACTTCACCTTGATTCTATTTTGATTGTGATAGCAATTATATGGACACTCTCGGCTAATTTTTGCCGTCGCCGTCATGCTCCGGATATGTATATGTATGTATATATATATATATATATATATATATATATATATATATATATATATATATATATATATATATATATAAAGCCACAGAGAAAAATTAATCAGAAGAAAAAATTCCAAGGCACCCAACCGGGGATTCGAACTAGCGACCCCTCGCTCCGCAGCATGCTTCGTTAGAGCACTCAGCCACACACCATTCATGCACCGACATAATAATAACGGCAAGCTATTTATAGACATCATTTACGGCTGGCAGTATGCAGATCTTGGAGGAGCTTGTGCGTGTTTTCTATCACGCAACGCTCCTAAATTTTCTTTGACATGGAAAACTGCCCTTGAGACGCGCACGAAAAAGGGCCCCTTTCCGTGCCCACTCGTGATGTTGAACGAAAAAAAGAAAAGAACACCACCCACACTTTGCGTCAGACTCCACCGCGTGGCAGGAGACGCAGAGGGGTCATTCCGGGCGCCGCACTTTAAAATAAGAACATATATCTAAGAGCGTCGGGTTCAGCACGTTCCTGGAACATTAAGTGGTAACAGTTCTGTGATAGGTGTATACCTGCGCGTCCTTTTCGAGATTGCTTCTTTGTGCTTCAGCGGGAAGTTGCAAGTATCGAGCTGCTCGTCGATCTTCGTGTGACATTCCAATTTCTTGTTATTGCATTCATTGCTTCACCCTTGCGGCGAAACTGTGACTTTTTTACAGTTTTTTATGCCATAAGTAAAGTTCTTACGCACTCGCGCTGCCGCGACGAACACAGCAAGGCAGTTCGAAATTCACTTTCCTACTTTTTTTTTTAAATTAGGAGTAGCTTACGGGTTGCACGCACAAGAAGTTCTGTGGTAGCTGTTACAGTAGAAGATTAGCAGTGCTTTGCAAGAAAGCAAGCGATTCAGAGCACCAAAAGTGTGTTTTACTACTATGCGTACAGGCATTCTAACATTGCACAAATTTTCTGATATTCACATACACCCCTAAAATCTTGTTTTTCAATGAGCCTAACGATCTGTGGCTTCCTTTTCGCCATAAGAAACGGCCTCTCCCAGTAACATATCACATACGTTCATTGCGAATTGTTACGCTTCTTGCAGACGCTGGCGCAAGGTCATGGTTGTTGCAATAGGGTAGTTAAGCTGCCCTGATTCATTTTGCTGAGTTCTTTTTGCCTTCGACAGATGGCGAGGTAAAAACAAAATAAGGCAGCCTCGGACGAGTGGTGCCAAGCCTCAAGGAAGTGTGCAACTGGGCAGCCTTCTATGTTTCTCTTCTGTACTCTCTTTCTTTCCTCCTCTCGTTCTTTCTTTTTCTCTTCTCCAGTTCTTTACACGCTTTTTTTCTCTCTTTGTTTCTATTTTTCATCCTAATGTTTCTCTTTTTCTCTCTCTATTAAGTGCTCCGCACTTGATATCATCAAGGTGCTCGAAGAACAAGTGGAAGAAGACTTCTCTTTGGCGCGAGAATGTGCTCAATATCATGCACATGGTTAAGCTTACGTGGTTTTGGCAGCGTTACGCCAAGCTGCATGAGGCGACGACATCATAGGACAGCACACGTCAGTCCGGGCCCCTAAAGTGCTACGCACTTTAGAAAAGTTAAAACCTGGTCAAAGTACGTAATTTGACCGAGAAAGTACTCAATTGTGGTAATAGGAATTGGGGGAAATGGCGTCTTTTTCCGTGTCCGCCGAGCCCGCGTGCGCCGCGGGCAGCTCGGTTCGGAAAGTAAAAAATTACACCATCTCCCGCTAAAGGGAACCATGTGTAGATGTGAAGCAGCGGGCGCTAACGCTTACACTGGTCGCGGCGTTGACGCTGGCGTTCATCGCAGCGTTGTGCAGGAGAGAAAACTGGGGAGGCGCAATGCACGCAGTGATGGAGCGGTGTTTCCTACTGGAACATGCCAATGGCTGCTAATGGGCAATGAGAGACAGAAGACTCCGACTGGACACAGAGACCCGCAGTCCGCTTTTATTTAACGCGCACGCTGCGAATTTTTATTGTTCAACAACGCACAGGAGAAATCTCCCAGCGGCACCACCTTGCAGGACAAAATCCATTGCCATATATGCGGAGTGGTCAGTGAACGGTTGTGCAGCGCCAGCAGTCGGTTTTTTCAACCAAGAAACTCGCTAGCAGACGCGGCCGTTGTCCGCGTCGCGAGGCGAGAGAGGCGGGAGCGTAGGAGAGGAGAGAAAGCGGATGACGCGCATGCGCAGTGGGAGTGTGGACGCCGCGGGCAGGGATGCCTAGAGGAGAGAGGGGGGGAGCGTAGGAGAGGAGAGAGAGGGGGGGACGCGCATGCGCAGTGGGAGTGTGGACGCCGCGGGCAGGGATGTCTAGAGGAGAGAGGGGGGGTAGCGTAAGAGGGGAGAGAGGAGGGGAGGTGCATGCTCAGTGAGGGTGTGGTTGCCGCGGGGAGGGATGCTTAGAGGAGAGAGAGGGGGGAAAGGAGGTTTTTTATTTATTTTTTTGAAAGGGTTTGCGCATGCGCAGTAAGGGAGGCCACGCCACACACCATTACCACCGGATTAAGCTTCGCCTTAAGATGCTTCACATCTAAAAGAGAAAACGCTTTTATTTTTGTGAAAGTTTTATTGAGAGAAAGAAGGAGTTCAGTTCTGCGAGTGTAGCAACGAGTACACAGAGCAACATCGGTTTTCTAAACCATCGAATTCAGAGGACGACCACGTGTCAATGAATGGGCAGTGGACACAGATAGATGTAAGCTAATCCACCACCATGTCCTAGTCTTACTCTGAAGACCTGCCTCTTGTGCAGGCGCGTAGCCAGAAATTTTTTTCAGGGGGGGGGGGGGGGCACCTGTTGAAAACCTTGAAAACCACCCATTTTCATTATTTATCCGCGGTAAAACACCACACTTCATCCGAATTTCGGGGGAGGGGGGGAGGGAGGCGGGCCCCTAAGCTCCCCCCCCCCCCTGCCTACGGGCCTGCTCTTGTGACTATGCATTATATTTTAGCACGTATTGGGCGCATATTTTAGCAGTAATTCCGCATTGAGCTCTCACATCATGTAAAGATGGCGTGCCACGTGACGTCTTCTGGCAAAAGGAGTGCTCCACACTCGTGGCCTCGGCTACGATTGGCGTTGGTAACTCTCTCATGGATTAAACACAAAGAAAAGCTTAGCAAACGGGTCGAAATCGCTCAATTTATAGATCATCGGGCACATCATTCGATGTTTGTAGTTTGGGGCATACCCGATGGAAGCGCTATTTTTCCGTCCTCTTTAATTCATCTCAATTAATTTAGTAATTACTCAACTATAGTTAAATAAATAAAATATAGTTTATGCTTTCCTGGCCTAATTATGTGTTGTGTTTATTTGGTTCTATTAGGACAAGAGCATGATAAGTTGCTTCAGGCTTCATGCAGCAGAAAAGAATGAAATAGCATAATTACCACGACAAGCGGTCCCTATTTAACACAAGCCCGAGAAAGGTGACGTAATAAAAATGCTACATGCCATGTAGACTACGAAGCTCTGCAACAATCTCGGAAAGAACATCGGTGAGAGTGCTTGTTGAAATACGCCTTCAAAGCTTCCTGGAAAAGCAAAATACATATTCTAAAAACAAAGATTTCTTTGCGATTTCGTCTTACGTTCACGATATCGATGAGTTATTCTCTGAGTGAATAATTTTGGTGATGCAGTTTCCGTGTGCGCAAATATCTCTTAATTATCTCTGTAGGCTACAGGTTGCAAAGAAGGTCTCACAAAGGTTTGTCCTGTTTTTAATCGATGTCCAACAACCATAATTATTTCCGCGTATTTATTCTGAGGACAACAGTAATTTGTGAAAATAGCGAGTTTTAGTAGAGCGGGAAACAGCAAACGCAAGGATTTAGCGTTAGCGTGAGCGTTGGGTGCTCCACACTGAGCATGCGCAGAACGTAAACGTAGCCCGAGCTCTTACATACGTACGCTATTTCTGGAATATAGCATTCAACGCTAACTCACGCAAGGGATTACGTACGTAGGGCAAGATGGCGGTGCTTGTTGAAGCGAGAGCCGTCCACTTCGAATCTTTCTAGTCGTCGGCCTGCATTATTAAGCTCATTTACTCCCAAATAATGCTCGTATTTGATTTAGATTTGAGTAATGAGGCTTCGCCAGCCGTTTACTGCCGATAAAATAGCTGTTTTCGAGATACGTTGTCGATTAGCGGTGTAGTAGGCCTAACAAAATTTGTTTACGAGGTTCGCTCATGTTTTTGGTAGCCGCGCAGAGATGGCGACGCTGTATTGATTCGCCTGTTTCCAAGATAAGGCAAAGACGGCCACATGTCAATCCGAGACAGGTTACAGGGTCTTGAAGAATACTCCATTGCGGTATATGTCGAAAGAAAGTGATGTGTTTCGGACCGCCAGGCACAACACTGAACCAAATGCGGCGCGGAGACGCAGCAGTGGTGACTTTGGATCCTGAAGCTCGAGTTAGTGGGGCACTTGTGGATTCTACAGTGCATTCAGTGTTTTTGTCTAGATGGCGCCGTATGCGTTTGCGTTAGCGTTAGCGGGAATGCCTCCCGCTGTACTAAAAGACCACAGTTTGCCACGCAGCGCGTTCCGTTTTAGCGTTAACGTTGAGACTCACGCTAACGCTAACGTAAGCGTTTCCCGCTATACTAAAACTCTCTAATAACTCTCGCTTTTTGCAGGTCAACTGGTCTACGCCACTTCTGCTCACGATCTCTGAACGGCACTTGTTTTCGCACTTTGCAATTCCGTCTATTACGTTACTGTAAGGATGAATGAAAGTAACGAAACTAGATGTGGTGTGCATGTTAGCTTTTTCATGATTAGAAGCTGAGTTTTGGGAGGTAGCTTAGCTGGTTACAAGACCATGGGAATGCAAGAGTTATGTTAGATACGCTCTTTTTTATATTGCACCTTGCGTATAACCTATGGCGCGCCGAGGGATTCCTGAGATACAACTATGTCGACATGGTAAATATCATCGGTGTGCGTTGCATTGCATGTATATTAAACAGAAATTCCTTTTCGAAGCGTCCACTACAACGTTTGGCCTCTCTTTATTCGCTTCCACTCATGTTGGCAGTCCGCGACCAAAGGACCGGCCGCCAAAAGGAAGAGTCCCTGGTCTAGTCTATGAAGCTCCCCCTACTGATTTCACGTCACTTACATCGGCGAGACAAAACTTTCCGGAAATGATAATTCAGCTCCGAAACGGCCCACGTAGCTTGAATACAGTACGAAACGCTCTTGCAGAACACAGCGAGAAGCTGGACCATCGCATCAACTTCGACGCCACCCGGATCATCGAAGTGGAAGGTAGCCGCACCAAAGACAATACTTGGGAACGTGGCATATAAAAACGACAACGGGAAGCATCAACCGGTCGACGGGGACACTGCGGAGCATGCATGTGCAAGGGGAATTGAAAGACACCCACACAACGCTGCGCACTGTTTTCATCGCGCTTTAACCTTGTGGGCAATAAAAAGGTGCTAGACGGTTGTTGACTGTATCATGGATGACTCTCGTGCATTTTTATCACCATCCAGCTTACAACCGCTTCAATAGAAATGCGAAACACCAGAGAATCTTGATTCCGCATGTTCGCGTTTCTTTACATCCCCACTTTACACGGCCTTTGAAATCAATGGAGAAGGGCACACGTTGACAGCAGCGGCGAGAAGAAAGACGGTGGAGAGGGTGACAACTACTAAAAAATTGCTATCTTCGGAGCCAGCTGGACAGTCGATTCCTGAAGAAGAAGCCGAAAGGGCCTCGAAAGGTAGGGCCACTTTTTAAAATTAAAAATGAAAAAAACTAAACTAGGCTGGAGAGTATTTTTTTTTCTGATAATTTTACTAGCCACATATGTGTCAAATATCTTTATCTTTAAATATGCAACGTGCCGGTGGATCGCTTGTCCCGTAATTATGAATCGTAATTCTCCTGCACTGATTTTCCTTTCTCCCTGCACTTGCACAGTGTAATAGATACCTAGGTTATCGTTTCGCATTGACCTTGCATTTTTTTTGTTAGTTTAATTAGATAAGAAACTTTTTTTTGTGCACTACATGACAAAAGATTATGCGGCTAGGCTACATAAGAAGCAATTGCAACCGAACACGGCAAATTGCAGTTTGTGGAATATGGCGTATGTATTTTGAGGATGTTTCAAGGATCACATTCTTTGGCTCTTCTGTATATTATATGCATTTTATAATATGCCAAATTTTATCTGCCATATAGGAGTTCAGCCATTTTACAGGTCTGTAATCGTATATGTATATAATAAATGGATAATGTAGAGCTCAAGCAAGCCAGCCAGGGCTCTCTCATTTGTTGGTATCGCCTCTGCGGGCCGGTAAAGGAACGGACGCTTTGTGTTACGAATTGAGATTGCCTTGGCGCTTCTTTCCAGTTCTTTGTGAGCCAGGAATTGCAAATACGAGAGGAACCGGCTGCAGAGGAGACGGGTGGCTTCCTTCGTGTCGTGATTTATTGGCTGTGGCCACCGGATGACCCGCCATCTGTCTCGCCTGGAGTGAGGCACACTGCCTCGAGGCTGTCCGGTTGACTCAGAGACAAACAGGGGTCATTTCTTGAGTGTCGCTCTGCCTATTCTTGTTTTACTGCGCCATTCTAAGCCACCATGGCACTTTATCTGCACCGTGGCCAGTTTCGCTTGTTCTCGACATTTAATGTTCTTGCAGTCTTCGAACTCAGACGCAGCTTTACGTCATTCTCTCATAGGAGTGCGAGGAGCACGGAATGTTTCTTCTTCAATGAGATGATGCTAATCTAATATAAAGACACTCGTAACTACTGATGGCACGAAGACTCAAACTCTTATTTATTCTATTATTAAACTTTTCATATTTTGAATATCACATGCGCCCTTTCTGTTGAGTTATCACACGGGCTGTTGTGAGCACAATACGCGCTCTGGAAACAATTTACACCTAGGCAAGGCCCTGTGGGGAATACAGAGCTTAAGGTGCATAAGAACGGAAACCTCAGAGAGTTGGTATGCGTTCATGTTCTATTGATAAAGCGCACACGGGACAAGGACGAAGAATAAGGAACACGGGACAAGCACTGACTCGCTAAGTAAATTTTATTGGAAAAACACAAACATATATATAGGTGAAGTACAACATAAAAAACGCAAAAAAGTCCATAAAACTTGGTGGACGCTTGAGCTTCGCCTTCAAGAATAGATCGCGATAGTGTAATCGGGATTAGCGCACATCGCCTTCTGAACTGATAGCCTGCTTTGGTTCTCGGTACATGCCTCAACCGTGCCATTAGGAAACGAACGACTGCACGCGTAACATTGGCCGTTTCAAAGTATCACTAAATGTATATTGCAAGCATAGTTGTTACGTGCCCACTGTGCCATAATTATTCCTTTTGCGGGATAAGCGAAGGGCCCACTACGTGTCTGTAAGGCAACAGGCAAATCTACGCAGCTGTTCACTTTGTTGATGCTTCTGCTGCTGCTGATGACTAAATATGTCTCAGCGCTTTGTAATGAGTGGGTCTTTAAAACCCCCTCTAGTGGCTCAAATTCACATCTTTTTGTCGCCTGGCGCGATTCTACGCTTCTGCCGCGCAATGTATTATGCGTTAAAGAGATTCCTTCCACTACACGACATTCATATACTGTTTTTTCCCAAAGCAGCCTCAACAAATAATCTGGCTCTCATTCTTCTTCCGGGCGCGCCAGCGAACGGTCGCAGAATGAACGGCTCTGATGGAGCGGCGATAGCGGCCCGAGCCGGCCGCGGTAACAGGATTGCTGCCGAAGATGATAACGCTTACGAGAATGGGCTGCCTACTTTGCCCACTGGCCGTGTTGTTCACAGCACGTTGTTTTCACACGGAGGCGTGCGTGAGCGGCCCTACAAGTTCGAGGGCTTCAGAGAGGCCCTCGCGACGGCTGGTGTGCTACCGGACGTCGTGGCGCTAGGGGCGTACCAAATCAACCACGTGTGGGCGAGGACACTGAACGCCACAGAAGCCACGAAGAAACTGGCCGCCGCGAAAGAGCTCAAGCTGAAAGGACACCGGTGTGTCACTTTCGACCCTGAAGACTAGCAGGTCAAGCTTTGCCTGCAATGGGTGCTCTATTTGTTCTAGATGAAGACACCCGGACAGCTTTCACGGTGTTCGGAAATGTGAGCGAGGTGACGCGAGAGCGTCGGCGCATCCAAGGCATGCGTGAAAAGGGCTCAACCACGAGGACCTGTGCTCCTCAAGCTGCAGCGAGGACTCAAGGTGGACGACTTGGCCCACCAGGTTCAAGTCACCGGCGATCTGGCCCTCGTGGTGGTGCCCGGGCGGGCGATGCAATGCCTGCGTTGCCACGGCACAGGGCATGTGCGACGAGACAGCAAGGTGCCCCGGTGTTCGAAGTGCCGGCATTATGGACACGTGGACGCGGACTGCGTCTGCACCTATGCGTCGGCGACCGGGCTGCCAAAGGCGGACGAGCACGACGAACTCATGGGACATTGCTGAAGCCGAGGAGGCAGCGAGGGGAACGGAGGAGTCAGGAGAGCGGGCTGGGCCACCGGACGCGTCCGCGCCTGCCAGCGGTGACGCCCCGAAAGGGGATTGCTCCGCGGGCCAACAAACTGCCGGTGATTCTTCCTGGTCTACGGGCAACGAGCCGGCATTACAAGTCCCGCCTGAAACGTCGTCGGGAACACACCGGCAAATGGTATCGTTCCAGCGCTCCAACAACTGGTGGCTGGCTTGGCTGGGTCAGCCGAGACGACGTCGAAAGGAAGGTCCACCAGCCAGCTCCTATAGGGTCGGCGACCCTAAGAGCTCCAACGAGTTACCGGCGGTGAAGTGTGGCGTCCCAACGCCTACCAACGTCTCCGCGGCATCGAAGCGCCACCACCACCGGACCCTCATCGACAGGACTCAAGCGACGACGCCTTGCGTCGAGGAACCCCGGCAAAGACATCCCAAGTATGGTGGTCATCGCTCCGACCGCTCCCCAACGTTTCGGCCGACAAGCCCGGCTGCAACGCCGAGCCCGTCGGGCATGTTCAAGAAGCTGCGCCGGAAGGCACCGCCGGCGATGGCGCCGTCTAGCCACGGGCTAGACGCGAGAGGTAGGCACAGTGCTGCTGGTCCCTTTTCTTTTCGTTAAAATGGCGCGTGTCTTTCCGTTAAATGTCGCTACCATCAATGTTAGAGGTCTGGCAGAGAAAAGGAAGCAAAGCCAGCTGTACCGACTTGCAACGGAACGTGACCTACATGTTCTAGGAGCAGGAGACGAAAGTCCACGGTGATGAAGAGACCGGCAGCATAATGCAACGTTTCGCGTCAAGGTTTTTTGTGGTTGTTAGTCATGATGTGGGCACATCGGCTGGCTGCATACTTTTCGTTAAGAAGTTGCTGGTGCTTCAGGTGAACGCCCGTTTTCTTGTGCGGCTGGCCGGTGTGCTAGCCTTCACTTTTCTCTGAACAACACCGAGTGGCGTGTCGTGTGCGTGTGGGCACCCAGCGAGGTCGAGGACAGAGCCCAGTTTTTTCATAGCCTTGAACAATGGCTGAGTGCAGGAAGGCAGTTGATGTTGTTGGGCGACTTTAACTGTATCCTCAGCGCCCACGACAAAACGAGCATTCGAGGTTTCAGAGGTAAGAGCACCGATGTGTTGACACGTATAGTCGAGAACTGGGACCTTGAGGATATTTCAGAATGTATCGGAGGTACGGTGCGGTGAAGTACACGCGTTTCGAAGGCCCTAGCCCCGCAAGACTCAACCGAATCTACGAATCTGTCGCCATCCTTACGCAATGTACCAGTTACGATGTAATTCCGGTGTCTCTCTCGGACCACTGCCTAGTCCAGGCCCCTATCAGAATTACGAAGCGAAGCAACGCTTTCTCTTGGGAAACATGGAAATTAAATAGGAAGATTTTGCAGGACGAACACCATAATCTAACTTTAAAGGCTGAAATCGCCAAATTGGACCCCAGTGATAACCTCTATATTTGGCAGTGGTGGGAATTATGCAAGAAATCATGAAAATTAAAAGCAATCGAAAGGGCTATGTGCATTCGGCAAGGCGAGAAAAGGAAAAAGAAGGATTTGAAAGCCCTTCTTCAGCAGCTACTCAAGCGGGAATGCCGAGCCTCCGGAAAATGGATTGAAGACATCAGAAAAGTTAAACAAAAGATAGATGAACTGGATGAACAGCGTTACCGGGGTGTGATTGTGAGGGCAAGGGCAGAGGTCACAGCTGCGGGCGAAACGCCTTCGAAACGCCTTCGAAACGCGCCTTATGCTTGGAAAATGAACGAGCCGATTGAACCACATACGTGAAATATAATAGGGCGGTTTCGTATCAACCGATACGGAAAGCGTCAAAAGGGCTTTTACTAAGCATTGTCGGGCGTCATTCGCACTGCACGACGTAGACTCCGAAAAATTCAAAAAACATTTTCGGCCTGTTTTACCCCGTCTGGACGATGAAAGAAAAGGGAGTTTGCAGGGGGTGATATCTGTAACCAAGGTTGAAGTGGCAATAGAGAAGTTAAACCCTGGCAAATCATCTGGACCTGACGGATTCACCGCCGCATTTTATAAACACTTTAAAAATGAAATAAGTCCTGTCCTTACAGTCATCCTTTAATGAAGCGTACAAATTAAATACATTGCCGCCGTCATACAGGTCGTCCCACACAATACTGATACCGAAAACCGAGGACGCTGATAAGCTAAGGTTTGTTTCAGGGTATAAACCAATCACGCTTACTAACGCGGAGTAGAAAATCTACAAGCGGGTATTAGCTGGAAGACTACAGACTGTAATTCAGGACATCGTCTGGCCTCATGAAAGTTGTGGTATCAAAGGGCGATCCATTTTTACTAACATTGACAACGCGCGCAAACTTGAGTGGTGTGATTATACATTTGAGCAAGTTGCAATCTTACAAATTGATTTTGAAAAGGCTTTGGATTGTGTTGACCATTTGACTTTGTTTGCCGTTTTAAATCATACTAACGTTGGTTCAGTTATTTGTGAGGGAGCGGCTCTGGCGTACCGAAACTGCACTACGAGATTGATTGTAAACAAAACTCTGGGTCCCTCATTAGTGCGCAACGTTCGGTTTGTCGGCGTTGCCCCCTCAGCCCCCTTTTATTTTGCATGTACACCGAAATTCTGTGCTTGAAGATAGTCAAAGACAGTAGCATCAATGGATTTTGCGCTAAAGGCAGCATAAGTTAAGCTGCTTGCGTATGCAGACGATGTGGATATTTTTTTAATGATCCAGCGGAGTATAGAGCAGGTTGTAGAAACTGTGCGTGATTTCAGCCGAGCTACAGGGAGCGGAGTTAACTGGCGCAAGTGCCTTGGACTCTGGCACGGATCGTGGCTCACCAAAACTAGACCACTTCGCTAACGTGCCCTGGGCGTCAACCCCGGGCAAATACTTGGGCGTCCCGCTCGACTGTTATCGCGACAGCGATAAGTATTGGAAAGGGCAGGCTAAGAACGCGCGGGAGAAAGTGGAGAAGTGGAAAGGTGCCGCCTTATCGATCTTTGCCAGAGCCACCGTCTGTAAGCTCTTTTTTATCGGCAAGCTCTGGTACGTAATGCAGGTGCTGCATTGCTCACGGGCTAATGTGCAGAATATTCACAGAATTTTTGCCGCTATTGTCTGGGCTTCTGAGTGGAAACGGTGCAGCCGTACCAACTTGTTTCGAAGAGTGAAAGATGGCGGGCTAGGACTGGGTCACCTGTTTTTACGGCAGCTCATTAAGCGTTTTTTTTTTTTCGAGACGTCAGAGATTCCTTCCTGCGTCCTCTGTGAATTGCGATTAGGTAGATTTCTCCGAGTATGTAGTGTCAACCGAGGATTCTACGGCAGGGATTGGTGGTTTTTACAAAGAAATAGTGTATAGAATAAGGTTTCTTGCTGTGCGATTTTCAAAAAAAAAATATCTTTGGAATGTGAAACATAAAGAAGTATATTTTGCTTTATGTGACATTGTGTTCCCAGTGCCGTTGTACCGATCATTGTACAGTGGAGGCAAATGTAGCAATGTTCTAAAGAGGTTGAAAAAAATGCATATCCAGCCGGGGGGCCAAAACATTTTTCCTTAAACTACATTAGGATACATTGCCAGTTAAAACATTTTTTGGGGGGGAAATGGATGTTTTTTTTTGCTTCAGGGAACGCATTGTATAGTTTGTAAGTCGCCAGAAACTATAGATCATGTTTTTTTACGTTGTTGGGAGGGGGAGGTTTATTTTTGGCATTTGTTACAGAGAGCTATTTAGAAATATTTTCCGTTAGACGCGTACGTCATACGGTTTTTGAGTGTAAACAGACTCATGGGCCTCCACTCTTTGTGGCGATCGAGAATGGCAGGTCAGCATCTTGATAAGGATGCGTGGCCAGCCCGTGCTTATTTCAGAGAGCGTGTGCACTGGTTTAGAGAAACTCATAAAACAACACCGCAACCACCCGAGTGGCTCTCAAGAGTGGAGCCGCTTGTTACATTGCCTGTATTAAAGACGTTAGTCTTTCTTGGGATACTTCTTCGCAGAAATTTTGGTCTGTCTGTCTGTCTGTCTGTCTGTCCGTCCGTCCGTCCGTCCGTCCGTCCGTCCGTCCGTCCGTCTGTCTGTCTGTCTGTGACCCGATTGAAGTACTCGGCCAAAGTTTAACCACTTTCTCAGCGCCCAGCCATCTTGCACAAGTATTTTTGTTCATACTTGTGAACATTGTCGATCAAAAAGCAAATGTTACGCATGTCTGAGGCGCAACATCAATACATAAAAGTAGTAGCTGGTATGTTCTTTTAAAAGAAAATACATAGATACGTAATTCTGAAGGCCCCAGCGTTTCTTAGGCTGCGCTCAAAAAGCGACGCTATACACGAACTGCCCTGGGTTCTGCGCAAGGTGATGTTTCTCGACAGCACTGCCAGATGGCGTCCATACGCAGCGCCTCCTCTATTTTATCAAGGCCAGCCAGATGTGGCCGATTCAACATAGAGAAAGCGCTGTCTGAGGCAAAGCAAAACATTGTAGTACGGGCGGCAGAAGACTATCGTCTTTCGACGACATTTGCAGCGAAGCACGCAGATACGCGGCCAATTTTTTTAGCCTGACGACACCAGCATGATGCTGGTTGACTACACAGTCACCGTATGTACCTTGTACATCGGGTAGTTTTAATAACTGGGTCGTTTGTAATATCAGAAGGGCTGAAAGGGTTAGTTTGCGCTGCCAATATTTCACTATGAATGTTTGTAATATATGTTGTGAACCAAAGCCAGGTAATAAATAAAAAAATACTCTGGCTCTGTGGTAGAACACCTGCTTTCCACGCAGACGGCCTGGGTTCATGCCTCATTCGGACCCGGAAATGTTTATTATCTATTTTATTTGCATATTTCTCGATTTTTCGGTCATGGACAAGATGATGATTTTTTCGCTCACAACCAACGACGCCGACGCCGACACCGGAATTTCAGCGTAACGAGACCTTTAATGCTATCGCGTTAAAAGGGCCAGAAGCGAGGAAATACATGTATACACGGGTATCATATTCTGCAAGTGCTGCATAAGTACACAAATTCTGTGTCACTGAATGATATTGACGGCAGGCTGACACACTTATCGCCTTTCCTTGGAATATGGCAGGCCTTGTTGACTTGTCTTGCTATCTGCTCTTTACGTTGAGACCGTATCATTGTGTCGCTGAACAAGGGTGCGCAGCCGCATTCGTGTCAATGAGTGGTGAAGGAGAACGGCTTTGTCTCTGCCAGTGAACGTTCGTGTTCTCTAATACGAACGTTAATGTGTCTTCCGGTTAGCCAATGTAAGTTTGTCCGCTTGATAATGGTATTTCACACACGATAACCTTCCTTGCAATCTGTATAGTGGAAAGTGTGGTTAATTCCACAGTTACCAGGAACACCTTTCGTTGCCTTTGCTATGCTTAGCAATGTTTTTCTGCACTTTCCCACTCATGGACTCAAGCTTACGTGGGGACGAAAAAACTACGTCAACGCTTATATCGTTTGACCACATTTTTCAAACCATGTGCCACTCGGATAGTATACGGTATGAGCGTGTACTTTTTTCCTCTGACGGTCTGTTCATCATTTTCAGCATTTGTTCCATTTGTTTTCAAACGTTTGCACTTCTGTTCGCGTCCTTGGCAAGGTGTTCTGGAAAACTCGCTTGCTTTAGTCTAAAAACTTGTTCATTAAAGCATCTTGACAAGATTTCGGCAAAGCAGAACAAACACAAGAAAATGCAATGTCCTGTTTTTTTTTTACTTTGGAATGATTTGATGTGAAGTTTAGTAATGCTTTTCCGTGAACATGGATGATAGCGCTAACACACATGAGTAGGTAAAAATTTCCTACGTCAGGTCTAGAAACTGGAGATCCCCTTCCTTAAGGAATTCATCTCAACCGTGAATTTAGGCCACTGCTGTTCTCACGGAACACTTTCAAGATACTCACGGGATCTCGACAATAATCGTCAACATCAAAAAACACTAAATTATCATCAATATAGCGATAAACATGTTTGACCATCCTCTCCAGACATTCTGCCAATTTTCCGGCCCGAAAGCTCGGGGAAAATTTCACATAGAATAGGCGCCACTCTAGAACCAATACAGAGTGCCGTCTTTTAACCCCTTGAGTGCTTTGGACGAGCAGAGCTCGTCCTAGCGGAATACGTACTCCCCTGTGGTGTTCAGGACGAGAAGTGCTCGTCTACGGCTTAGATTGCCTGTGGTCCACTAGGTGACAGCATTTACTCGACCAATTAGTTGTATCCTGTGGTAGAAGCGCGGATTTTTGTATGGAAATATGGCGTGTGGTGCCGGCGACTCATGCGTAGCTGGCCCGTCAACACAAAAATGAAGCTTTTCATTTTCGTCATCTTCTTCGAGTGATGATAATTCGGATACAGATGTTTATCTTGTGTCCGGAAGACAAGACAGCGATGACGGTGAATTGAACAGCTCATCCGGTGATGATGAAGACAGCTCGGAAGCAAACATCGCGAGTGCTCGCCAGTGAAGCCGCTTTGCGTTATTCTGTGTTCTGAAATTTTCCACACAGTTCCGAAGCTTCCTGAGTGAATTAGCCCAAGTGTGCTTAGCCTACACAAGTGAAAAAAGATGTGGCGTCTGCAACTGTTTTCTTTATAAGGTTTTTATTTTTATTAGCAGCAGGTAGCTGGTTTCCTATGTATTTTTCAGAAATGAACTTTATTGTGTTGATTTGAGCAAATATGTGGAGCAAATATTTTTTGAACATCAACTAGATGCTTTTTAGTACAATCAGATTCGAAATCAGCAATAAAAAAATAGGCACTTTTGGTAGGGAAATTTTAAAAAAAATAAAGCACTTAAGGGGTTAAATGTCGAGTTCTTCTTCGTGTTAAATAAATGTGTATTTTAAGTAGAATGATATTAACTCTAAAACGAATTCCGGCGAAGTTTGAGAACTGCTTAAAGTGGATGTTCATTGTTGAAACCACACATGCACATTCTCACACTACTCATTAATTAATCATGCGGTATTCAGTATACGTCAACATTATCGGCCTGACATCCCCACTTTTTTTCTTTTCTTTTTACTTTCTTGCTGCAGGAGCTCTACCAGAACAAAAGAATTGGGAACTCGAAAGCGTTTGGGAATTTTTGTGGTTTTTATATGTTGTACTTCACCTACATATATGCTTGTCTTTTCCCAATGAAATATAGTTGCGAGTGAGCGCTTGTCCTATGTTTATTATTCGGCCTCGTCCTGTGTGCGCTGTATCAACCAAAGATCAGGTTAAGGTTTTTACCGGAACTGCAGACATGAAATAAAGTATAGTGCAAGAAGAAACATGTTTCTTCGAGGAAAATATATTCATTCTCGAAAGCAAGGTTCTTTAGGAGCCATGCCGGCCTTCTGTAATACCTCCTTTCGTGAGACAAAAAAAAAAATGAAACAACGAAAATGTAAATATATAATACATTATAACAAAGGGGCCCAAACATCCTGCTTAACGTCATAAATAATCCATAAGAGTTTACAGAAGAAGATACACATAAAACCGCACTGTAATGATGTTGATGTGTTCTAAAAAGATGACGCAGTAGACATGAACTGGTTTGCACAGCCTGTAAAATTTTCCGCTCTAATGGGCCGAATTAAACAGCGCAGCTCTTTATGCTAGCCGTTCGTTTTAATGCGCCGCCAGAAAAATACCAACGTCATCAACCGGCACGCGCTGTGTTCATCCTCTTCGTTCTGTTCGAAGTCTTGTTAATCTTCTGCTTCGTTCACAGCGCGTGAACCAATTTGGCCGGTGTGGGATTCTGAAGGCTGTGATGGGTGAGAGAATGACAGCTGCGAGAGGAAAAGAGTGATACTCAGAAATAAAGAGAATGAAAAAGAAACAGAAAAATTCTTGGCAAATATCTACTAAATTTAAAACTACGAATTCTCGGCCAACCCCCCCAGAGCGGGTATGTGCCATATTGTTTTAAGGTTCAAACAAACAATCAAATATCTCTTGACGAGGCGGCATTCGAACTCGCGAACCCACGTTTCGAAGGCGAACATCGTAACCACTCCGCTGTCCCGGCACACTAACAGAGCATAACACAGCCTTGTACAGTGTATTAGGAAGTGGGTTAGAAAGGGAACTGAGGGTGATGATGAGAGATGCTAGGATGTGAAGGATAGAAAGAAATGCCGAGGGTAAATGGGTAAAGCATATAATAGAAAGACAGAAAGAAAGCCAAAAAATCACAGCATATCCACGGGGTGAATGATGAAGAGTTTGGGGCGAAGCTCGTGAAGCAATCATGGTTATACCGTGAAATGTTCAGTGGTTTCGCCCAGCAGTAATCAAAGCGATTACTGCTGGGCGGCCTCCTTGGCGCGCACCGTCACGGGATCCACCTGACGCCTCGCGCGCTTGGCGGCGGCTTCGCGGGCGCGCACCGCCTCCAGATCCGCCTGGCGCCGCGCTCGCGTCGCGGCGGCCTCTCGAGCTCGCACCTCGGGATCCTGCCGACGAGCAAGAGCCGCAGCGGCGCGGCCTTCCGCACCCGGCGATCCTCGTCGTCCATGGTCCGCCAAGTAGCACGATCCGGCAAGCGCACTCGTACGGCGACGATCTGGGGAATGAGAGATAGCGGGCGCTCGCCGCCCGGCGCAACCCCTCGCAGCCCGCGCAGCAGCCAATCGGAGAGCAGCGGCACCGCCAACGCCATCTAGCGTACCCTCACCCAACCGCCATATTGTACGCATGTCTATGGGACAGCGCCCTCTCGGAAACGAGACGAGAAATGGAATGCGTTCAGCGCCATCTAGTGTATCGTCACCCAACTGCAGTTTGCATGCATCTCTATGGGACAGCGCCCTCTATTGTACGATAAGGGAACACTACGGGGTACAGAGGATGGTTGACGATCGACGACAGACGCCGCTCGACAACCGGCCAGGTCTCGCCATAAGGAGCTTCGCACCTAAAAAGGCATAACGAGAAAGCGAGATAATCAAAGGAAGAGATAGACAGGCAGATGAAGCGAGAAATAGACAGAAAGAAAAAGAAATAGGGGAAAAAAGACAAAAAAAATGAGTAAGGAAAAGAAATAGAGATAGATAGAAAGAGATGGAACGAAAGGCGAAGTGAGAAATAGAGACAGATAGAGAGAAGAAAGGGAAGAAAAAAGAAAACATATAAAGAGCGAGTACGACAGAGGAAGAGTGGCATATCATGAAAAAGAGACAAAAAGAAATGAAGAATAGAGAGAAAGTAGGAGAGGAAGAAAGGAAGAGACAAATACACAAAAGAAGCAAGGCCGCCCAGTTTGACCGTCACGTTAGGCTTGACAGCACTCCTGCAAAGCGGTATTAATTTAGCAGTGAAGCTGTTTAAGCCAGCCGTAAAGTATCGACCCTTACACGAAACTATCATCATCGTGAACGGGTGTGTGCCCCAGAATTTGCTAGAATGCCATTACTCTCTGATAGGGCCTGGCCCGTAATAACACTGATTAGTGAGATGACGAGTAGAGAGCGAGAATGAGAGAAAGAAAGAAACGAATAGAGAGACGAAAAAGATATAAAGGAAGAGAAAGAGTGCCACTCTTGTCGAAAAAAAAAAACATCTTCACGAGGCGGGATTCTAACCCGTGTATCGTCGACCAGGAATTCAGCGTCCTAACCACTCGTCTATCCACGCATGCTAGCAGAGCATTGCACAGCCTTGTAGAGTGTAGCAAGGGGTGGGACAGGGAAGTGAGCGTGTGAAGGAGAGGTGTGATGGTGAGGGGAGGTAAATGAGTAGGGAAAAGAGTAAAGCGTGGCACAGAAAGAATGAGAAAGAGAGGAACAGACAGAAACAAGTGAAGAAGGAAAAAAAATAAACAAAGAGAAGATCAACGAAAGAGAAAGAAAGAAGTAAAGAAAGAAAAAAGTCACAGTTTCGCCACTAGCGCGAAGCAATGAATGCGATAGCCAGAAATTAGAATGTCACACGAAGAACGACAATCAGCTCAAAAATTGAAGGACACTTTGTACATTCCAAAGTGTGTACGGCGAACGCGTGTGGTCCATTTGACTGACTATACCATGTCTTTTTTCTTTTACACTCTCAGTGGGATAACACACAAACCGAATGTGTGCGTGTTTTCTTGTTTAATTATTTACCGCGAATCGCACCGAGACGCGAGACTAATCTTCCTCCGTTCGCATGCGTTCGTATTTTCTCGCACTTTGCGCATCGTACAAACGCCACCCGCGTTCCAGTGCTTAAATTGACGGACCCTTTGTAAATTCCAAAGTGTGTACCGCGAACGCCTGTGTCCATTGAGACGACGTCCGCCAGAATGATTCCAGACGCGGGGCACAGCGACGCTACGCAAGCAAAGCGTGAGCACTGTAGAGTCCGACGCGACCGGCGTCCGTTTCCGCACCCCGGCGGCCACCTGGCTCCGTGCCAGGGCTCGGACGGACGGACGGCGCGGACAGACGGGCGGACGGACGGACGGACGGACACAGACACGGATGGACGGACGGACGGACGGACGGATGGATGGACAGACGGACGGACACGGACAGGCGGACGGACGGATGGACGGGCGAACACGGACGGACGGACGGACGGACGCCGGACGGACGTGAGCACGCGACATTAAAGGCTTTCGCCTTAATACTTGCAGAGCGCCGCTGCAGCACGAAAAAGGACGCTTGAAAAGAACGCATAGGTATACACATGACAAGCATTAACCAGCTGTTATAGTTTTTACGTCTTTGTATTTGAGGAACGTGCTACGAGTGTCCGCAGTGCAGAAGCCGACGCTGTTGTTGTTTCCCCTGACATGGCTCATACCCACTCAGGGGGGATTGGCCAAGAAATGATTATATGATACTCTTAGACTTTTCGACGCTGGTTGATATTTCTTTTTCTTTTAAACTGCGGCACGTGGAATGACCCCTCTGAGTCTCCTGCCACGCGGTGGCGTCTGACGCCGTATGTGCCCGGTGTTGTTGATGCTTTTTTTTCTTCTACATAATGAGTGGTACAGAAGGGGGGCCGCTTTTTCGTGCGCGTCTCAGGGGCAGTTTTCAATTTGAAAGAAACTGTAAACGCGTTGCGTGATAAAAAAACACGCTCAAGCTGTTCCGAGACTTGCGCACCGCGAGCGGCAAATGGTGCATATGAATAGCTCGCCGTTATATGCCGGCACTAGCATGGCGTGTGGCTGTGTTGGCTAGCGTAGCAGGCTGCGGAGCGAGGGGTCGCTGGTTCGAATCCCCGATCTTTGGAATTTTTTTCTGCTGATTTAATTTTTCTTTAGGCCGTTATATATATATATATATATATATATATATATACATATCCGGGACATGACGGTGACGGCAAAAATCAGCCGAGAGGGTCCATATAATTGCTATCGCAAAAAAAATTACACCATCTCCCGGTAAAGGGAACCATGTGTAGATGTGAAGCAATGGGCGCTAACGCTTACACTGGCGGCGGCGTTGACGCTGGCGCTCATCGCAGCGTTGCACAGGAGAGAAAACTGGGGAGGCGCAAAGCACGCAGTGATGGAGCGATGTTTCCTACTGGAACATGCCAATCGCTGCTAATGGGCAATGAGAGACAGAAGACTCCGACTGGACACAGAGACCCGCAGTCCGCTTTTAGTTAACGCGCACGCTGCGAATTTTTATTGTTCAGCAACGCACAGGAGAAATCTCCCACCGGCACCACCTTGGAGGTCAAGATCCATTGCCATATATACGGGGTGGCCAGTGAACGGTTGTGCAGCGCGAGCAGTCGGTTTTTTCAACCAGGAAACTCCTTAGCAGACGCTGCCTGCGTCGGCGTCGCGAGGCGAGAGAGAGGGGGGAGCGTAGGAGAGGAAAGAGAGGGGTGGACGCGCATGCGCAGTGGGAGTGTGGGCGCCGCGGGCAGGGATGCCTAGAGGAGAGAGGGGGGGAGCGTAGGAGAGGAGAGAGAGGGGGGACGCGCATGCGCAGTGGGTGTGTGGACGCCGCGGGCAGGGATGCCTAGAGGAGAGAGGGGGGAGCGTAGGAGGGGAGAGAGGAGGGGAGGCGCATGCGCAGTGAGGGTGTGGTTGCCGCGGGGAGGGATGCCTAGAGGAGAGAGAGGGTGAGAGGAGGTTTCTTATTAGTTTTTTTTGAAAGGGTTTGCGCATGCGCTGTAAGGGTGGTCACGCCGCACACCACCACCACCACCACCACCACCAGATTAAGCTTCGCTATAAGATGCTTCACATCTAAAAATATAGAAAGAAAGAGGAAGCAACCAACCTACGCCCACAATCGGAGCAAGCTCCGCTGTGTAGCTCATTGCCTGGCTGCGCCCGATCATGTCCAGAGAGTCATAGGCCGTGCTAATAAAGTTCGTACTCCTGAGGAGGAAGCCGCGCATCTCGAAGGTAGACATATCGGTCGACGCGGAGAACGAGTGGCGACGGGCCCTTGCTTCGCTGTGCCAAAGTTGGCGCACTAAGGGAAAACAGTAAATGTTTTACTGCATTGTTGTTTTGCAAAGAAGTTGTCACTAGGGCTCTTTTTCCTTCGTTGTTGAGCAATATTTTCTTTCTGCATAGCATCATCTCGATGACTGAAGGTAACTAGGCAACCAACTTTCTGAAAAAAAAAGTACTACGGATTTGAAGATTCCGTTTTCAGGCACCTAAGTGAGGTAAGAATAATTAGCTCTCGCTTACCTTGACAGAAAATGCGGTTCATTACCCATTCGTGCGATCAGAAACACAGATTTTGCGTATTTTATAGAGCAGAACAATTTTAAGGCATCTAGAAGACAGGCATTCTACGAAAAACAAGGTAGGGCTACCTAGGTAAAAAAAGTGTTGCTGTCTTTATTGAGATGGCAAATGCTTGTATAACCGTTGGTGGTGAACTGAATTATGAGAGTTACTTCGTGCACGTATGTGTGTGTGCGTCTGCGCAAAGACTGTATTTCTCTTCTGGTATTTCTTTCCTTCACCTTTTTTTTTTCCAGATCCCCCATCTATCTCGCAAACTGCCCTTCCTTTTTCTGATGAAGTCACTTTCTCTTCGATCGTATTATCTTTGCTCGGACTCAACAGTCGTGGGATTCATTTGTATACCCGCTGCAATATCAACGCCTAAAACCTAAGTATAGCAAGGACAACTTGCCGTTTCCCTGAAAGAGCATAAAACTCGCACGCATCCGCTATTTCTTCTAACATAGATTTTCTCTGCAGTTTGATCTCCGTTTCACTTTGTCTTCGTATCAAGGCCAAGAGCTAAGAGCTAACAGGGTCCCTTGTGCATTCACCTAAGACGACTCGAACGCGAAAGCCATATTTTTTTTTCTTCTCAGTCGATAAGGGAGCAGGGAACACGAGTCGTGGCTTCACGTACCACTGCCAAGTGCCGTCTTCATTTTCTTCTCGCGAGGTCGTACGCTCTCTGGTCTTGTTCGCTGCCCAAAGGAGAGCAGTACAGAGGTGTCATGTGGCGTTACGTCACATGACGCCACGCCAGAATTTGTGACGTCATAACTTTTTGTGATCTGTAACGTCATGATGAGGTCATGTGGTGAAGTCATTATGTGATGATGAGATTTTGCATGACTCGTCCCCAGCGCCGCGGGACGGTCGCCGCCGACGGTCAAACTTCCCGTTTGATGAGGCATCTAAGGATTTCGCCTTAATAAATCCAAGCGTAGCTTTATTTTATGCCGTTATTTACCGGCGCACGCGTTTGCTAGCCTAAGCCTATAGCTTTAAATAACGAACGGT
>JALIZH010013494.1:0-11031 GCA_030522465.1 Rhipicephalus appendiculatus | reverse complement strand
TACCAATTTTGGTATATATCCATTCAACGAAATGGAGACGACAGCATAATACCGCAGGTGATAGATAGATAGATAGATAGATAGATAGATAGATAGATAGATAGATAGATAGATAGATAGATAGATAGATAGATAGATAGATAGATAGATAGATAGATAGATAGATAGATAGATAGATAGATAGATAGATAGATACCAATTGGTATCCATACAAGCTACACTGCCCTAATCCATGTTCAATACAATCAGAGCCGGGCTAGCTGGTCCACAAGAGCTGCGAGCGCGTCACGCGAATGATAGGGACAGTTTGTTGTACGTAAACTATCAAGTAAAGTATCTGCAAAGTGCGGTTGCTGCTGTTGCATCTTGGGCCATTTAAGGGCATCTTGAAGGGCCATTTGGTAGGTGTTACTGCGCGTGTTACTTCACGTGCACGTCTACGGGAAGACATAACTAAAACGGGACGGAGGTTAAGAATCAGACAACACAATCACTGACGTACTGTGTGCGAGTGTTCTTATTAAAACGAAAAGGTATATACGATAAATAAGAATTAAAAAGAAACGTAGCGCTGTCACGTGATCACACTGAGGAAGCGAAGACCATAATCTCCGCCACGTGTCTTGGTAACACAATTATGCCGAGAATTACGCAATCTCCTTTTCTAGAAGCGTGATTAACGGATCGCTGACGCACGGCTTCCCTTTTTTCTTGATCATGAGCGCTTCGTAGAATTCGCCTGTGTCGTCTCCTGTCATTTAGCTTTAAGGCCAAACCGCACATGCGCGAAAATGCACGCGACAGCGACGAGCGACGCTATGAGCGACGAAACTGGCCGTTCGCGTGAAATGTCGCGCGGTCGATTTCGCGCGATCGCTCGCTTTTTCAGATTTGGAATCTGTCGCCCCTCGCCCGGAAGTGCTGTGCTCAAGCAGCCAATAGCAAAACACCGAAACAGGATGTACATCAGTGACGTGCTGCTAGTTGCTGCCACTCGCTGATCGACGCGCACCAGCAACAACGTTCATCAACATGACCAACGGCAACGAGCGCAACGTTGACGTCGTTGAACCGAAACGTTCATTATGGGACCTCAGGGACAGGAACTACAAGTCCCGCGCCGTCTGTGACGTGGCTTGGCGGCACGTAGCAGCACTGATGGGATCGAAACAGATAAGAAAGTACATTTTATATACCATTATGCAACAAAAAACAGTATTTTACATTGCACGCCGCTGACAACGTGCCACTCGTACTACGACTAAACGCCCTCATGCCAGGAACAGTGGAGATCGCTCGCCTAAGCAGTCGCGTGAATGAGGTTTGCCCATGCAAGTGACCGCTTGTGCGAAGGCGATCTACATCGCGTCGCCTCGTCGCTGTCGCGTACATTTTCGCGCATATGGGGGTTTGGCCTTTAACCTTTCCTGCGTTCAGGGAAATACAATGACGAAGGAAGTGATGCCTACTCTGGCCTCTGGCGGAGCTACAGGTAATTCCTGAAATTATTTTTTTCTGTCTTTCTTATTTTTTTTACGTCTCTATTTCGAGTAAATAATATTTGTGCCCTTTAGATAGAACACCAGGGATGCTAGGTTATTCCCATTGTTTCTTTCAGTTCCTAATTGAAGTGTAAAGTTCATATGACGGTCTGCTTATTAAAACGAACGCCTTAAATATCAGGGGCGAATCGCCTTAGGGGCGACGCTTGTCCGGTGTCCGTTGTCACGACTACATTATATGGGGCAACGCTCGGGTAATGTACGATATGTGAGACACAAAAAAAGATTTAACAATAAACTAATATCAATCATAATTGTGACGGAACAAAATAAAACACCTACAAGCACAAACCCTTTATACTATAGTCGGCGACTTCATCGTATAGACATTGTGGACCTAAGTTAGGACCTAGCTTCGACCACTCCTCATGATTTTTCTTAAGAAGGGCCATGTTGCGAAACGGTCCGCCGCGTTGGTGTTGTGGTTAGGGTGCTCGGCTGCTCACCCGAAGGTTGCGGGTTCGATCCCGGAAGCGGCGGTCGCATTTCGATGGAGGCGAAATGGTAGAGGCCCGTGTACTGTGCGATGTCAGTGCACGTTAAAGAACACCAGATGGTCCAAATTTCCGGAGTCCTCCACTACGGCGTCTCTCATAATCATATCGTGCTTATGGGACGTTAAACCCCACATATTATTATATTGCGAAGCGCTGGCGCGTGAAAAAGAAAAAAAAAGCTACCAAAGTAAGAAAGCATTGAGCCACCCACGTGCGTCGTGACTTCCTGCGCTTTCACTTCGTCTTTGCGGCTCACGCGATTAAAAGAAAAAATGCCCCCCACCTCCCCGAAGGGAATCGTGAGGAAATGCGAATGCATTTCGCGCGCGCTTCACTCCATTTATATATGGTGGTTGTGGTTCGAAGAAGGGAAAGGCGCCTAATTTCTGCAGCCCGGTCGGGAGCACGGCCCAGCGCCTGTTTTCTTTTGGTTTTTAAATGCGAATGCATTTCATAGTCGGGCTATGTCAGGCATCGGGCGTTGGCGTTGGCGTTGTCCGCGGAGGAGGAGTAGGAGGATAGGTTGAGGAGGTGTGCGCGCCGGCAGGTGTTAGATGTGAAGCATCTTATTGCGAAGCTTAATCCGGTGGTGGTGGTGTACGGCGTGACCGCCCTTACTGCGCATGCGCAAACCCTTTAAAAAAAAAATAAAGATAAAAAACCTCCTCTCTCCCTCCCCTAGGCATCCCTCCCCGCGGCAACC
Source organism: Rhipicephalus appendiculatus (assembly GCA_030522465.1). Classification (NCBI taxonomy): domain Eukaryota; kingdom Metazoa; phylum Arthropoda; class Arachnida; order Ixodida; family Ixodidae; genus Rhipicephalus; species Rhipicephalus appendiculatus. The sequence goes on along the minus strand of JALIZH010013494.1, from coordinate 8,269 downwards.
ACACCCTCACTGCGCATGCGCCTCCCCTCCTCTCTCCCCTGCTACGCTCCCCCCCTCTCTCCTCTAGGCATCCCTGCCCGCGCCGTCCACACTCCCACTGCGCATGCGCGTCCCACCTCTCTTCTTCTCTCCTACGCTCCCCCCTCTCTTCTCTAGGCATCTCTGCCCGCAGCGTCCACACTCCCACTGCGCATGCGCACCCCACCTCTCTCTCCTCTCCTACGCTCCCCCCCTCTCCCTCTCTCGCCTGGCGACGCCGACACAGGCAGCGTCTGCTAGCGAGTTTCTTGGTTGAAAAAACCGACTGCTCGCGCTGCACAACCGTTCACTGGCCACCCCGTATATATGGCAATGAATCTTGACCTCCAAGGTGGTGCCGGTGGGAAATTTCTCCTGTGCGTTGTTGAACAATAAAAATTCGCAGCGTGCGCGTTAACTAAAAGCGGTCTGCGGCGGAGCTCGGCGGAGCTATATATTAAAAAAAAAATTAAAAAAAATAAATAAAAAAAATTAAAAAAAAACAAGAAAAAGCAAAAAAAAAAGGCGCTGCGCCGTGCTCCCGACCGGGCTGCAGAAATTAGGCGCCTTTGCCTTCTTCAAACCACAACCACCATATATAAATGGAGTGAAGCGCGCGCGAAATGCATTCGCATTTCCTCACGATTGCCTTCGGGGAGGTGGGGGCTTTTTTTTTTTTATCGCGGGAGCTCCGCCGAGCTCCCGCGATGCGAGCGCGCTCCTCCTCTCCACTCACTCTCCGCTACTCCGCCCGCACCACCTGCTGCGGTTGCTAGGGGCGAGGATAAGCGCGCGCGCCCGCAGCTGTTGCTATGGGAGAGGGAGTGAGAGTGGAGAGATAACACTTGCCGGAGCGCGGACACCTCCTCAACCTATCCTCCTCCCCGCGGACAACGCCGGACAACGCCAACGCCGGATGCCTGACATAGCCCGACTAAGAAATGCATTCGCATTTAAAATAAAAGGAAGACGATCGCGTGACTCGACTTAAAGTCAATGACCGCACTCGCGTTTCGTGGATAAAGGTGAGTGGTGTGCGCGTTTTATACGTCTATGCAGCATTCGTGTGAATGTAAAAGTTTAACAGACCTTTGCCTACGAAGTACAGCAAGCGTCTCGGAAACTTTCCGCCCATCTACGCCGCGCGCTTGGAGAGTACAAACAAAGAAACAAAGAAACAAACAAAAGACGGCGTCGAAGTGACGCGGCTTTCTGACGTCTTCAGGAGCGAAAGCCATTAAAAGTAAGTTTAAAAAATCACCGCTTCTTAACGAAGTGAATCATGACGAGTGGGCGAAGCTCTGGGTATCGTATGGCTGAGTAACCGTACGTTACCCGAGCGTTGCCCCATATAATGTAAACTGAGTGACATAAAGTGACATAAAAAGTCGACGACAAAGCCAGGTCCTAAGGTCCATAATGTCTACGTTGAAGTCGCCGGCTAGTATAAAGGGTTTGTGCTTGTAGGTGTTTGACATTGTTCCATCACTATTATGATTGATATTAGTGTATTTTTAAACGTTTTTTAACTCGAAAGTGTTTTATGCCGGGGTCTACCACGGCTCCTCTGACGTATTTCCGTCACGGATATGACGTTGTAAAATATAAACTAACATATTGAGATAAAAAAAACTACAAAAGTTCCGTCGCCTGGCGTCGGACCTACGACCTCTCGCTCCGCAGCGCGAAACCACTCGGCCACGGGAGCGTACGTACCTGAGCTTGCTAACGGCAAGCTATTTATATAGACCATATACCGTTGGCGGTCCTCAGAGCTCGTCGACTTCAGTGCGTTTTCGTCATCACTAGCGAGATGGCGCAAAGGTGGCACGGAGTGCGCGCAGTGCGCGCTCTGAAGGTCGTCGCGCCTCTCGCTGGTTTGAGCGCGCGCCTCCACGGGGCGTGGTCGCTCGTCCGCGCGCGCTTATCTCCTGATAGGGGCATTGGGGCGCTTTGTACGTCGTGCTTCCACCGCAAGTTTGCTTCGAAGTTACAGTGGTTAAAGAGTGCACGAAGGTCGCTTCGCTCACCGCAGCGGCCGCGTTAACAAAAGGAGCGCGCTGCTCACACACGAAGTAACCATTGTGGCAGTTGTTCGCTCTCGTCTAGTGTATACTTGTGCGTTCGTTTCGTGCGTCTTTCTTTGTGTTAGAGCAGCGCGCTTTAAGTGTCGAGCTGTGACTGTCCGCGCTCGTCCTGTGTATGCTCATTTCATGCGTCCTTTCTGCTTGAGGTGCGCGCTGCATGTTTCGAGCTGCTTGCCGATCTTCGCGTCACATTAAATTTGTTGCTGTAGCATTCATTTCCTCGCCCTTGTGGCGAAACAATGCACAATAAACGCTCAACTACTTCTGTGAATACACGTTTCACTTTCGTGTTATACCGATTCCTTTGACAGAGAGATCAGCCATGTTTTTTTTTTTTGTCATATACTTTCATTGATGGGTGCTTAAATGCAAGTGTTTTTACGGTGTTGTGGCCTTTTATTTTGTTCTGGTGCGCATATTGGGTGCTTCCCTACTGCATGGAAGTTACGGTGGGCGTATAGTGGGTACCTTGCACACCTTGCATGTGCTGTGGACGGACGGTGGGCGTATAGTGGCCATCTTGCATTCGGCTGGCTACGACGCAACGGCAGTCAAGCCTCGACCTTAAAGGGACCAACAACTGGCCAGAACATGTGATTAGATCCTAGCAGAAATGAAAAGACCATGAAATGTAGTGACAGATTCCAGCATTCTTTTCGCGTTGTGACTAGGATTTATACTTTTAAATCGTGCTTAAAAGTGACAAAAACCGTCACGTCGCGCAGCCTAGCGGAAGAGCCTTGAAGCTGGATTATGGAATATGGAGTTGATCACTTTGCTGTACGCAGTCGCGTAGTCTGATGCTATCATGCGCGCCAGTCCTCAAAATTAAAGTGTGTATATAATTATCCAGCCCCGCTCCATTCTGTGCTGCTTACGACGTAAAAGGAGTTGCACGGTGAGAAGCAGCGCTGCTGTCGCGGCCGCCAGTGGACAAGTCAAGCGGTGGCGCATGCGCGCGGAGTGCACGCATGCGCAGTAAACCAGCGCGCTCGAACACGAACCGCTCTCGCGCTCACTGTTTGCAGCATGTGAGTATACGACTTCATATTCGCTGCAGATAGAAAAATTTTGATTACAAATGTTTCGCGGCGTTTTCCACTTAACCATTCCGTGATTAGACTCACTGACCGGTAAGCTTTCCGTTGCGCAAAAAAAAAATAGGCACCATAAAAATTGGTTGTCGGTCCCTTTAAGGAGCTTCTCCCCTAAAAGTAGCTCTGCATGTATACGAAGAGGCTGCAATGAAATTAAGTGAGGTAAATATATAACGTGTCCATGTAAAATGTCGTAGTCGCTACCCCAGTATTCAGGTTCACATGTCCAGGAGACCGCAGTGCTGCCTAGCCACAAAGATAAGTCCGGTGAATGAGGCAACGCGCGAGGGTGATCACGCCGACGGGTGGGCACTGATACATTATTAAGAAACGTAAAGGGTGCGTCCATAAATGTATCCAGCACACATATACCACGCGAATGGGAATAAGCTTCACTGGATTGGAATAAGTTCTGTGAGGCGAGTTGAAATCGGCTGCTGCCATAATGGGGCCCCCTGGATGTTGCCGCCTTAAGTGTGCTAACCAGCCGAGAGACATCCGAGCTACACGACCGCTGTAGGGACGGACGTAGTACGAAACAATGATAACGTCTGTGAGTTGGAGGCGAATTAAGACAGCCGATGGATTCTACGAAAGATCGAACAACATGGTATATTTTATGTCTCCGCTTTTCTTGATAATTTTCTATATGATTACCGAATGACGAATAGCACTAAATCACAATTTGTTTTGAAATAAAAAAAATTTTAGCAAATGAAAAATCGACAAGCGTCCCCGGGTACAGAGAGTGCGTTTTTGTGACTTCGCGACCATGCTAACAGCGACGCCAGCTAAATATCACAAGTATCTTTCTTTGTAGCACAAATAGAATTAAAGGTAAAATAGCTCACGCGATCTTCCCGAATTCTGAGCAATTTATGCATTTTTAAAATATCTAAAAACGCTGCGTTTTTGAAACTCTGCCGATTTTGGGACGCAATTGCCGCTTCTGTGAACGTGTTAGCTTGTCCATATTTACAGTACTGGTAGGCCTTTATGTGAATAATAAGCATGTGCATTTGTATCTATCTCTTAAGATTTGAAGTAATGAATTTTGTTGCTCAAAATATCCAAAATAAAAAACTGTTGGTCAAATTAAAAATCTATAATGAAAAATACCCACCCTCAATATTGGTCAGAATTATTCGGGCTGATCTCAGAAAACTACGGAATGATATTCTGGAAAAACGTGTTGCATCATTATTATCAGAATATAATTAAAATTTTCAAAAATCAAGTTTTTAGAGTGTTGTCGCTACTGCGTAAAGGACATCTCTTGTAACAAGAAAATACTATAACACGCTTTTTTTTCTTCTCTGAGGCTTGAGAAATAACAATAACGAAGCATCTTCAGGGAGTGGGAAGCGTTCTGCACAGAAAACAGCCTTTTGAGTGAAACACATTAAGTAGTTTGCATACCAATGCAGCACTTGCAGACGAGCAGAGTGCACCATTTCAACCCTGTGTATTTATTATAAAAGTGCTGATATAAATATCAATAAAGCTTTACTCAAAACCGCGTAGATAAGTCTGACTTTCTGAGTGTTTTAAATAAAGAAATCGAAAACAACGACAGTGCCGACAGGCGAGCACTGCAATGCAACCTAAGGATCACGGCCACGCATGTTTTGCCCGGCTTTGACACTGCAGCACAGAGGGGTAGATTGCGCAGGTTACACGATACATTTTACCTCGCCCGCCTCTGTCCGACACGCTTTCTAGGTACGCACTGTGCAGATCGTGGGGCGGATCGAGTGGCCCGCGCTCCGCGCCTTAGTGAAAATCGAGTAGCGTGCGTTGCGTGGGCTGGTGCAAAACACGGCGGTTCAATACAGTGAGCAACTGAAGTGGTCGCACATTACACGGCAAGACGAAGAACATTCATCTGATCCATGAACATGCCTGCGAGGCCGAGCGCTTTTGGAGATAAAAAATTGGCCGCGTATCTGCGTACTTCGCTGCAAATGTCGTCGAAAGACGATAGTCTTCTGCCGGCCGTACTATTATGTTTTGCCTTGCCTCAGACAGCGCTTCCTCTACGTTGAATCGGCCGCATCTGGCTGGCATTTATAATATAGAGGAGGCGCTGCGTTAGGGTTCCTCGATGCGCGCGCGCCCCCTTGGAGGGTGGAGCCATTCTTTGAGGGGGGTGAATGCCGCCTTCCGATCGGCGGCCGCCATTCGGCTCCCCCCGCCTCGTCGCGGCTGGTGGAGTGAGACAGGTGCGCGGCGTTTTCTCGGACAAAATGCCCGGGTGTTGCGTGCCACAGTGCACAAAACCACTCGCGAAATGCCTATAAGATGTTCAGATTTCCGAAAGATCCGAAAAGGCGACTCCTGTGGCTGGTAAAGATCAAGCGCGACAAGTGGCAACCCGCGGACCGTTCGTGTTTGTGCAGGCTAAGTTATGTTATTTCAGCATTTGGAGAGTTAAAACTCGCCGCGCTTACGCTGGCCTTCTTGCTCGACGTAACTCGCCGCAACGTATACGTTGCCGAAAGAATACTTTCGGGGGCACTCACTGTTCTCGCATTGTAGGTCCAGAAACGACGCCTTGGCGTTTGTCAGCTGGTTCCCGGACGCGTATTGCCGAACGGTGACGGCGTATGTGCGTGTGTGTGTTTGCGTGTATGTGCGTGTGCGTGTGTGTTTGTGCGCATGTACGCATGATTGTGCGTGCGTGTGTGTGTGTGTACGCGTGCGTGTCTGAGTGCGCGCACGCGCGTCTGTGTGTGTGCGTGCGTTGCCGAGTGTGCTCGCGTGCGTGTGTGTGCGCGTGCCCGTGTGTGTGTACGTGTGTCGGTGAGTGTGTGTGAGCATGCATGTCGGTGAGTGTGTGTATGCGTGCGTGTACGTGTGTGTGCACGTACGCGCATGCGTGTGTATATGTGTGTGTACGTGTGAGTGCGAGCCTGTGTGTGTGTTCGTATGTGTGTGCGTATGTGCGAATGCGTGTGCGTGAGTGCATATCTGCGTGCCTGTGTGGGTTTGTGCGTGTGTATACGTGCGTGTACGTGTGTGTCTGTGTGCGTGTACAGGCGTGTGAGTGCGCGTACGTGTGTGTTTGTGCGTGTGCGCATGTACGCATGATTGTGCGTGCATGTGTGTGTGTGCGTGCGTGCGAGCATGTGCGCATGCGTGTGCGTGTTTACGCTTGCGTGTGTGTGCGTGGGCGCGTGGGCGCATGCGTGTGTGCGTGTGCGTGCGTGTACGATTTAATGCCATAAATTTCATGACTTAATGCCATAAAAGCCGTATGTAGAGCCCCAAATAGTATGATATGTATTCAACAATTTTTTTTTGCCCATCTGCTATTTACAGTAAGGTAAAAGAGATGAAAACAAAATTCAGAATACTGTGCGTTGCAGGGTGCGGTCCGTAAATGGGATAGCTGATGAATAATTCGAAAACAAGATCTGAAAATATGGTGTGCATTCACAGTTTTTTCTCTTTTTCTCGTGACAGCGCGTGTTTTTTTTTTTAATTCTTTTTTTCGCACGGCTGGCAAACTGTTTTTACACTTTTGTGGAAGGCACAAAACACACAGACACAATGAAATGCCATGGGACTTGGGTGCGTGTGTTTCGCATCTTTAACCAATATAAATAGTTACCGACTAGCTTAGGAAGATGCTAACTGAAAGGTGTTAACGCGGCTGGCGTGGACGGTAGTTTTCTACTGCGAGCAACTAGCTGCTTATGTCGCTTTAAAAATAAATATTAGAGAATTGAAATCTGAGACCTTCACACTCCCGATGCGAAAACTTTGTATTTTTGTCATGTTGTTTGAGTACCACTCGTTTTGACACAACGAACTCCGCAAGCAGCCGCGCGGACGCCCGTTGGCTGCCTATCGTGGCTATAGGCGGCCTGCGGAGAGGGCATCGTAATGGCGGACGCCGTAGCAGACGACGCTGTTGTCTCCACCCTCCACGGCGGCAGAGGGAGCGCGCGCATCGAGGAACCCTACGCTGCGTGAGATATGGACGCCATCTGGCAGTAGCATCGGGAAACGCGAGCTTGTGCAGAACCCAGGGCCCCTTCCAGGCTCTTTCGTGCATAGCGTCGCATTTTCAGCGCAGCCTAAGAAACACTAGGGTCTTTACAATTACGTATCTATGTATTTTCTAATAAAGAAACACACCATCTAATATTAACGTATTGATGTTGCGCCTCAGTAATGCGTAACATTTGCTTTTTGATCGACAATGTTCACAACTATGAATGCAGCTGCTTGTGCAAGATGAATGGGGAGTTCAGAAAGGGGTTAAACTTTGGCCGGGTGGCTGAATCGAGGGACAGACAGACAGACCAAAATTTCTGCGACGAAGTATCCCAAGAAAGACTGTCGTCTTTAAAAGAAAGTAGTGCAGAAATACTCCTGTGGAAAGCATCCGGTTACGACATGTTTGCCAATGGAGACCAGATGCGCGATTCAAACACAAAGTGACGAGGAGTATTGCCGCCGAGCTCCGTGTAATGCACACGTTCTAAAATGTGTTCTCTTAATCGCGTATGGTTTGAAGATATACAATTTTCGGCCAACATAACCAAACCTCTTGGCGACCTCTTTCTAGAGTTCGTTTCCTTTCCTGAAGAGACCTTGCCTTTTATACCAGCCTTTCATTTTTTGCACCGTGCGACAGAAGAGACACATTGAGAGAATACATTCATTAGCATTCATCATATAAATTCCCTTCCAGCCAAGCAGACGAAAACAAAAAAGGAGGGTACGGCTTGAGGGGCTGCCTTTTCACTGAGAGATATTGAACTTTGAACACAGAAGCGAAGTCGCAAACTACCCAAATGAATTTCATTCATAAGGTCGTTTTCTTGCACACTTCCCACTCCATGAAAATGCTTCGTTATTACTATTTGCTTGGCGATTTCTTGGCGATTTTTGCTTTATTCAAGAGAACTTTTTATTTGAAAATAAATTGGGATTTCGTGTTATTCGGTCGTTGAGTCATGATATAAAAAATTATCAAGAAATCGAAGACATCTTTCGTGAAATCAATCAACCACGACTTCCTGCCATGAAGTACACCATCGCGAAAGGTCCACATGA
>JALIZH010013493.1:0-15718 GCA_030522465.1 Rhipicephalus appendiculatus | reverse complement strand
TCGCCGCTGCCGGTCTGCGCATTCCAGAGGAGTGACGTCGTAGGCGTGGTAGACGCAGTGGCGCCGGCGCGCGCGCGAAGCCTTCGCTGTGCAGTCGCCGTCTGACACTGCGCTGGAGCCGCGGCACTTCTGACTGGCGCTTGCCAGTGTGGTATAGCCAAGGAGAAGGAGAGCGCAAATGCTGCTCGACGGCGCAGAAGAGCGGAGAAGCTTGACTCATCGGATCCCGAAGTAGTTGCCTGGCAATTAGCGTCCCAAGCTGGGATTTGGGATTCATGGAAGCAGGATTTGAGCAGGATTTGGGATTCACCACCATTCATCTTGTCTATCAGAGACAGATAATTCCAAATACTGCGTTGGGGCCATAGAGACGGCAGCGTGTTACTTCACTGATCACCGAGCCGTCTTTGTGGCAATAGAGAAGCAACGCCGTTGAGCAAAAATTAATAAACATATTGACGTGTAAGGCGCGAAGACGACAACGGACAGAGGGAGAGTACACACAGACAGAGCGCCCTGTCTGTGTGTACTCTCCCTCTGTCCGTTGTCGTCTTCGCGCCTTACACGTCAATATGCAAAACCAACACGCCCATTCTGCCATTCTTACATCTTAATATACATGTGCCACATAATACGTATACCGTGTGTGTGTCATTGGAGCAGCAGTAAGCATGATAATCAAGCTAATCCTAGACAATCAGGAAAGCTAAGAATAATCAGCTGAACCTTTGCTAACGCTACGTATATCCTGGCATAGCCAAGCTAAGCCACTGCAACATTTTTTTATTGAGCGAAACGTGACGAAATGACGCTAATGAAACGGGGTTTACTGGCGTCAGGTAGCACCTCAGAAGGGGTTGACGGACGCTGAAGGCGGGCGGCGACAACCGGCACAAGAATCACAGTCGTAGCACCAACAGCTCGCGCTCGGCTCCTCTCGCTAAGGTAGTGGCCCACTGCGGCACATGATCTTCTTCTCTACAATACCCCGGCCACAAAGACGAGCCATCCTGGCGAATCAAGGTGAAGAGAGTAGGAGCGGGTCGTGATACGGCTTGAGGCGACTCACGTGGACTGTCTCGCGACCAAGGCGGCGCCTGTCTGAAGACGGCTTGACCGGCTCGATCACGTACGTTACATGGGATCGACGTTCCACGACGCGAAAGGGACCGTGATACTTGGAGGCAAACTTAGAGGACAGGCCTGGGGAGTGGAAGGGCAGTCGGAGCCAGGCGAGCGAGCCTACGGCAAAAGTCTCGACTTGTTGGTCACGGTCGTGGCGTTCTTTTTCAAGGGCTTGTTTGTCCGAGGTGAAAGAGCGGGCCAACTGACGACACTCTTCAGCGTGGTGCACAATTTCTGAAACAGGGCTGAATTCCGAGGCGTCGAGACGATACGGCAAAATGGTGTCAAGGGTGGCGCATGGTTCACGGCCGTATAAAAGAAAGAAAGGCGAGAAGCCTGTGGTTGACTGCGTCGCGGTATTGTATGCATAGGTCACAAATGGGAGAAGACATCCCAGTTCGATTGGTCAGAATTGACGTACAGGCGTGAGCAAAAGTGTGCAGACCACGGGAGTTCACGTGAGTTCACGTGGTGCACCGTGACGCAGGATGAAGCGTCGTAAGACGAAATTGGCTGTCACGAGCACCAGCAGAATGTAGCGGAGCTGTTTCAGCGTATCTCGTCAGATGGTCGACGGCGACAATGACCCATAGATTGCCAGCCGCAGTGTATGGCAGCGACCCATTTAGATCCATTCCAACACGGTGGAAAGGGCGTGCAGGACACGGTAGAGGCTGCAGTAATCTGGGTGAATGGGCAAGTGTCTTCCGTTGTTGGCATAAGGAACAGGACCGAATGTATTTTTGTACAAAGGTGTACATACCACGCCAGTAGTAACGCTGGCGGAGCCGGTGATACGTTTTCAACACACCATGGGTGAGCATGTTGCGGGTCAGCATGAAAATAGGCACATACATCAGACCGCATGACCAAGAGCCATTTACGACCATCCGCGTTATAATTTCTGTGGTATAATAGCGCGTCCCGGATCTCGAAATGCGTGGCTTGGCCGCGAAGAGCACGAGGGTATGCAGACGTTGAAGTGTCGGAAAGGATATGAAGAAGAGAGGCAATCCATGGGTCTTTTCGCTGTTCAGATGACATATTCGTGACGGAAATGGCAGCGATGGAAGAGTCGGCGTCCGAATGCGGCTTTGTGCTGGATCTCACTGGTGATCGTGAGAGCGCGTCTGCATCAGAATGTTTCCGTCCTGAGCGGTAGATGACGCGAATGTCAAATTCTTGTAGGCGAAGAGCCCAACGTCCAAGGCGACCTGAAGGATCCTTCAGCGAAGCCAACCAACAGAGTGCGTGATGGTCGGTAACGACGTCAAAGCTTTGGCCGTACAAGTAAGGACGAAACTTGCCACACAATTGCAAGGCACTCTTTCTCGGTGACCGCCCAGGCAAAATTTTTTCCAAGTGTAACCACTTGAAGTGGATTATTGAACCTGGATTTGAAGTGGAACCACTTGACAAGTGGAACCACTTCAAATGGTTCCACTTGTCTAGTGGTTCCACTTCACATCCAGGTTCAATAATCCACTTCAAGTGGTTCCACTTGGCAAGTGGTTTCACTTGGTAAGTGGGACCACCTGTCTGTCTAACGTATTCACTTGCCAAGCGGTCACAGGGCCCTCTTGAGCACTTCAGGGAAGAAAATTGGAAACTGAAATTAGTTTTTACGATAATTTATTTACAGGAATGGCATTTAAAAATACAAGGATATTTGTAGCAAGAAAACATTTCTCAATCATCTAATTTTCTTTCTTTTTTGTCCTTCGGATATCCTGGATCTTCTGGGACAAAATAGTGGACAAGTTGTCCAGTGTTTCTTTAACAGGAACGCTGTGCTTTGAACCCCAATGTACCACAGTGTCTGCAAAGAAGGCAGAAATTAAAACAGCACGGGAGACAATTATCTACAGAACAATTCTACCACAACCTTACCGATAATCACAGCAACCTTCTCTGGGCTCAGCTGTTTACGCACAACTGCTGTTGGATTTCTTATAATCCTTGGGGGCTAGCTTGCCCCCCATAGCTCCGTTCGGCCAAGCCTTCACGGCCCCATATTGCTTGGGCCATATCCTTCACCACAAGGGAAGGTTTCTTGTTGCCTAATATCTTCTCTGCCTGTCCGCTGCCGATGATAACTCCATTTTTCACATGATACTGCAAGTTAAAACAAGATGATTAGCCCCTTCAGACACGCATTATGATGTACTGTCCGGAAATGTCTAAACTTCGCACAACATAATTCTAAGGCACTCGTTATTACATTCCAAGAAAGAAAATGAAGAAGTATGTTGTTTTTTGCTAGCTTTGCTAATTAATCTTAATTAGCGTATAATTAAGTATTTAATTATTGTGCAACCACTCCCGTACAATTTTTACATAAAAAGAAGCTAAGCTTAGGCTCAAAATGCACACGCAGTTCTTTTTTTCGCTCTGTTCATTTTGAGCAATGAAAAATAATACTTAAGAAGTTGGTTCTGGAACGCGGCACGTCCACTGACCCGTCAATCATCGTAGCACCTCCACCAAAGTGATCGCCTGCAGTCATATGCAGCACATTGGGGTCAAGTCAAGACACGTTGACTATGTAGAAGGTTCAATTGATCCTATGCGAAATGTATCTTGCCCTTTCTTTCCCACTAGTCCGCGGAACTGGCAAAAACAAGTCGCGTCCACATATGTGGACGCTGTGTCTGAAAGGGCTTAGAAAAGAAACGAAGAGAACGCAGTGGTGCACTTACCTTGCCATCACCAATCTCCGAGAATGGAAGGTGGGAGGCCTTTGGGTCAGCTGCTGATGAGAAATAATAAGGAGAGATTTGCATCAAAACAATACCATTGAACAATGGCATTCAAAGCATTTAGGCTTCTATCTGCGGGCAGTGCCTCTGCAGTAGGCTTGGATTTGCTGTTTATCACGGATGTCTCCACACGTGCTGCCAGCGGCGTTGCTGTGGGGGGCTGGGTGAAACTGCTCAGCTTCGCATTCGTTGGCATGTTGCTCATTCTCCCCAAAATCTGCGCCCGCAGTAGAGAAAAGTACAAGTCTAACAATTTACCGGGGCTGTTATCAAGATATAACTCTATAATTCTCAATATCTAGTCAAAAGGATGAGGATTCAGCTTTTTGACCAGCAAGAAAAGTTTCGTAACATTAATGTTCATGCAGTTGATCATACTTTACCTGCAGGGGACTGTTGTGGTCTCGTGGGACGCGGGGTACTTTCTCCTGTCAGTGTTCCTCGAGGCTGCGGGGCATTTTCACTTGGTGCTCCTCTAGGCTGCGGGACACTTGTCCCTTGCAGCATTTCCAGAACTGAAGGGATAGAAAACATTTTATAAAGATATGCCAGTAATACTACGAACCAATATAAGAGCGCATATAATAAGGTGTTGCACATTCAGCATCTAATGAACAGCGAACAGCCACAAGCATTAGAAATGTTGTAATGCGTGCCATCAAGTCATCACAATTGACAGGTGCACAGCACTCCCGTTTGGCAGCACTGCGCATGTCCACGGTGATGGTGGGCAGCGCGCACTATACCACTGCTAATGCTTTCCACTGTTCGCATTTCATTTGATGCTGATAGTACATGCTACAATTCTGTGGCATGTGCTAAAGAATTTGCACACGTGTACTAAGCAAGTAGCCCTCACTGCTGCAGTGATCTCTGAGGAAAGTGTGCATTTGGGTAAATTGGTGTTCATCACCCATGATAAATAGACATGAAGTGCGAACTTCCACTTGACCTAACCGTCTTATTAGATGTACTCAGCTGGAAGAAAGTCGCCGCATGTCTTTGCTTATCCTGTCTTTTCCATTTTACGCTGAACAAAACCATGACAATGCAGTTTGTCATGAATGATACCTACACTATCTAGAAGCACAATTTCAGATGTGCAAAGAAAAAGTGGTACCTACCTATCTTTCAAATCATCAATACATCGCTGCACATGGCAGAATATTATATAAGTCGGCCCAAGGTTTACTGTGCAAGGAAGGGCTCAGTTTCATAGCTAAATTTAAATGGTTATACTCAAGGAGAGTTATAGCACTGTGTGGCTTTAGCAGCAACCCGTAAAAGTTGCTGGTGAGTTCATGCAGGGTTTGCAAAAAAAATCGTTAAAAAGTTATATAAATCAAAGTAAAAAGAAGCTAAGAAGACACTCATTTGCTTGACACGTTTATCTAGTTAACTTTGAGTTATCTTACCCTGACATATATTTATATACAAACACACATTCACTTGCACTTTGACACCAGCTAAACATGTCCGGTAATGGCCTTCGTGATTTCACATTTCACAATAATCTGTGAAAATTCAGGTTACACAAACCACTGAAACTCTTTCAGAATTCTACCAAAGCCGCCTTTGACAGCAAACATATAGCAATCTAACAAGTGACAGTACACTTACTCATTGAAAGCTTGCCATCCATACTATCCAGTTTTCGATGCATTGTAGCAACTGTCTGTCGCAGTTCATTCCGTTCCCTCAGTACTTTCTCGTAAGGCTCAGGCCAATGATCCTTCCTGGATTTCTTCAGGTTGGGGAGCTCTTGATCTGCATGCCTTTTTGAAGATGACTGTGCATAAAGAAGAGTAAGGAGTTGAAAAGGAATGAATAAAATTGAGAAGTGTACATTTTAATGCTTACTTCAGACCCTCGGGCAGCTTTATTCTTTTCTACAGCACTTGAGGCATGCTGTCTCAGTATATCTTCATAAGCAGTGCTTTTGGATGCTGCCTGACTTTGCTTAAGCTTTTTGTGTGCCTGCAGAAACAAATGAAAACAAATGAGCAATGTTCGACTGAAACATGGCAAAAGTTTAGAGCACTTAGTGGAGTACCTGTCTTGCAGTGCTGTTTGCTGCTGGCAGCTGCATGTCCAGGTCGATGAGGTCTTCCTCATGCTCGATGTCCGACGCATTTATCACTGGTCGTGGAACACGCTTGTTTCTCCTTTGCTCATACAACTCTTGTTCTGAGTCTGTTATATGAAGTCAAAATGCGTCAATATCAGTTTGGAAAAGCTGCAGCTGCTGTTCAACATGTGCATATATATATATCAGTGTGTGTGTGTGTATTTAGCAGTTCTGCGCCAGTGAGAAACGCCACTTAGTTCAGCATAGGTATTAAATTAAACACAAAGGCAACAAGCCAGAGTTAGTGTCGACATTTCTGCATGGTATATTATGCGATACAATAGGGAGTTTTAGAATAGCGTACGCAAAGCTTTGCGGTCCTTGCGGTCGCCCACAATTGCCGTCACTTAACGGGAGCCCACAAGCGGTTAGCGTACGACGCATGCGCAGTTGGGGCAAACGCAAGCGTAGAACTTTGCGTACGCTATTCTAAAACTTTCTAATAAAAATGTCCCAACTTTTCTCAACCCAAATAATTATGTTTAATACCATGCGACTGGCAAAAGCTGTTCAGCAAGCAACATAATTTAGGCTCCAATATTAATCCCACAAGCATACAAGCATAGCAATAACGAGCGTTATTTGTAGATATACGACTATAAGCACGTGGGAGCATCCCCTCGATCGCGCATGCGATATATCTCGTCAGCAATACTGCGGCCAGAGCCCCATGTAATAATACTAATAGCGAAAGTTGGGCTAGTTGGTGGTTCATGCTTGGGATATAAAAACAGCGCAAAAATATAGACAAGGACTGAAGTAGAGACGACACGGCGCTGAACTCGCAACTAAACTTTATTGGAAGGCACACGCACATATATCAATCAGTCGACCTAGTCACGTGGCACACCAAAGGCGTCTGCGCAGCAGAAGCAAACATTGAGGACATGTTTTACTCTTTACCGCATGTTGAACTTCTGCAGAGTGTTAAATCTTGTGTGGTTGAGGACAATAATGAAGTTAAGTTCGTTAACAGTTGTGGCGTTTCCTTGGAAAGCTTTCTGGAATTGCTAACTTTTTACTTGCGGTCCATGTGTGTGCAGTGGAAAGGGGGCTTTTATGTCCAAAAATCTGGTGTTTGCATCGGATCTAGGGTGGCACCAATTTTAAGCAATATTTTCCTGGGTCAAGTCGACAGGTCTGTTGCCGATAAGTTGAACAATCTGTCCCTGCCACATTTTTCGGTATGTCGATGATTTCTTTATTGTAATTAAAACCGACAGTCAGCATAGCACGAGAGCTGACATATTAAACATTTTTAAGGATTCTGGACATGGGCTAAAGTTCACCTACGAGCTGCCTGAAAAAGGAGAGCTTCAGTTTCTAGATATTAGACTGCGGTTTCACGATGAACATTTGTGTTGGCTGTACAAGCCCCGATCCGTAAAGGGTATCTTGCCGTTTACCTCAGGCCATTCCAAGATAGTCAAGTCCGGCATTATTTATGCTGCGCTGCGGGCTGCGCTCCAGAAAACGTGCACGCATGTGTTGAAAGAAAGTTTTCTGAGCCAGGTTGAGAGGCTGAAGTCGGCGGGCTACCCCGATACGGAAATCTTGAGGAGTTGTCAAAAGCTAATCAAGTGGGTCAAAGGCGTAAGTGATACGCATAGGAGAACAGAGCGCGTGCGCAATGAAAAGAAACCGGTTGTGGTACCCTACGTGCACAAGTTTTCACATTGCTTGAAAAATGCGGCCAGTAGGTACGGGGTACGTGTAGTGATGTCCGCTCCCAATAAAATGTCCTGTATTTGCTCCCGCTTGCATAAAAGAAGTTCGGCTTCACGCAAGACCTGCTCGTTCTGTCCGGAGAAGAGAAAAAAATAGATATGTTCAGTGTAAATCGTGTGTTGTATATAAGTTGCCATTGTCATGCGGGGGGGGTTTATATAGGACAAACCGGGCGGTGCATTAACGTGAGACTAAGGGAACACTTAACCTCATTAACGGCTGCTGGCGGGTTGCACTTGCCAGCTCATTGTAGAGAGTGTGGCTGCCAACCTATGGCAGATGAAGCCACTTGTTTGTTTGGCCATCGGGACAAATGCACTAGGGAAGTGATGGAGGCTTTTTTCATTCAAAGGGAGGGGGAAAGATGTGTAAGTAAGCCGTCTGTGGCCCTTGGTGAAAAGGAGGTTCGGTACCTGGGTTCAGCGCTGCCATGTTAAAGTGATTATTAGTTTGTTATGGACTGTTGCGCATGTTTTTGGCAAGTATGAAGATGTGTGTTTTTTTTCGGTTATTATACACGTGTTGCTGTTCACAATGATTAGTCCTTTTTCGTACCCTGTTTGCTCTGCTGCGCAGACGCCTTTGGTGTGCCACGTGACTAGGTCGACTGATTGATATATGTGCGTGTGCCTTCCAATAAAGTTTAGTTGCGAGTTCAGCGCCGTGTCGTCTCTACTTCAGTCCTTGTCTATATTTTGCGCTGTTTTTATATCCCAAGCATAGACCACCCATGTAATATGTGTGATGCGTTTGGCATGACGCTACATAAAGTGTCAAAGCGCAATAAATTGCTAGCTTCTTTTACTCACCTGCCAGGAGCAGAATTCTACACGAGTACGATCCAGTGATCTCCGCGTCTTCGTCTATCCACAGTGACGTATAGACTTTTGTTTTGTTAAAGTCGTCCTTGTTTGCCGGGTGGAAGTCCTTAATGTTATGTACCGGCACCGCGTACTCTTTGTTATCAAAACTATTCAAAAACCGGACTAACGCGAACATCTTACCAAAAGCATTTGCGATCGCGGCATGCATGCATGGCGGCATGCAGTGCCTCGAGAATGGCTTGGCTAGAGATGACTATTAAAACGCGCCCGTAAGTCAAAATAAAATTTGCTATTATTTTACTAAAATAAACAAAATATATGAAACAAGGTATTTTGCAAGCATCTAATATTAATTAGTCTGGCACTAAAAAAAAATAAACAGTCTGCCAGCGTCTACGGTCTACGGTACGGTCAAGCCAAGGTCAAGCCGTGCCAAGCCACGCCGTGTAAATGTCGGTTGTCACGTTTGCACGCGTGCTTAGACATCGTGAACAACGGTTGATTGCCCGTTGACTGTTCTGTTATTTATTCTTCATTTGGACGTCTTTGTACCGCTGCAGCGTGCTAATAAACTAGAAGACGCAATCTGTGACAGGCGTGATGAACACGAGTGAAAAAAAACCGCAAGCGATATCTGGAGCCCGAAACATGGAATGACTGCTTGCCAAAATCGACGCTATACGAAGTAAGAAAGAATGTTCCCGCGAGTTCAGCACAGGATTCTACGGACGTTGGTTCAGGAGAACGTACGGTCACAAGGGCTTCTGAATCTTCGGACGATAATGAAGCTTCTGAGTCATCTGAGGACATTGGACGAGAAAACTACATTGTAGGAGATGAGGCGGCTGGCGACTGCGACACCGACGATGAATTATCACCCGCAGAAGATCATCTCTCGAATGCGACGGAGCCGTCTGACGGTCTCCCAAACTCGAACTTCTTCCGATTGGAGTTTGCACGCCCGCTTGGCAACGCGAACACCTTGTCTGTTAATGTCCTTGTGCTTGTTATGGACTTCGCCATAAAGCATATGGTCTGTCATGAACCGCTATAGAAGACCTCTTGAAATTATGTAATAATATTTTAGGCACGAATGTGCTTCCAGACAGCAAATACCAGTCATTTGTGGTTTTGGAGAGTTTGTTTTCTTCTTGCCTTGGTGCTTTACCTCCAAGTTCAATTGCTGCTTCAGAAACCAGTCTAGTTACAGTTTCATTCATTCCCTCTACGTCGATATTTTCTTGTTTGAAAGCATTGTATAATTATCTAAGCATTGTATTTTATCTAATTTCTGATTTTACTTCGACTATATTAAGGTTGGCCTGTTTTTCTAGTTATTAATATTTGTTTTTTTGTTTAATTTTATTGTGTATCTTTATTGCCGCTTGCTTAGCTTGAAGGGGTATATTTGCTTAAAGTGACTGTCTCAATTTCTGAGAAACCTCTTTTTTTTTGGAAAATTTATCAGAATACGTAGCACAATCTCAGAATGCATCGTCCATTAAAGGTAGTCACTTATGCGTAGACATAAGCTCAACTGTTTATTATTTTGCTTGGTTGAGTTTATATGAGGCTTAATGCTTCATAAGTTCCATTTTCACATATACTTATGCCATTACTTGTGTAAATCATGTATATATATTTATCTATTTGTGTCTGTTCCTTTTTGTACAGAATAAATTTTTTGAAGTACAGAAAAGTATAAACTGTTTTTGCAAGCGCATGTGGGATGTGTCTGATATAGCAGAACTTGAGCATGTTTAACTTGTTCTGTAAAACTTGATTATAGAAGCATGACTGAACAAAATACCAAACCGCTTGGCAGCAAGGGGAACCTGTTATGGTCCAAGCAGTACCGTCTTAATATCCACTTGAAAGCCAGTGAGACGTATCACTTTATAGAAACTGCTTTGTAGCAAGTGAAACTTGAATGCATGGGGGGAGTGAGTGAGTGACAACTTTATTCATCAATGGGTGTGGGGGGTAAGGGGAGGTTCAGGCTATGTATGCTGCCAGGCCGTGCTCCTCAATGGTGTCCTCAGCTCGTGCCAGGACCCGTGTCTGGACGTCTCGGTCGGTGCTGAAGAGAAGGGCCTCCCATTGCTCCTCGGTGTGGGGTGGCGAGACGAGGTCGGTGGGCGGGAGATCCTCCGGGCAGGCCCAGAGAATGTGGTTGAGCGAAGCAACACCTCCACACAGACAGCAGCATGAATCGATAACGCCCGGGTGGATGTGAGAGTACACAAGGGGGGCACGGAAAGGTGCGGGTCTGAAGTCGGCGCCAGGCGATCTGGGACCTCTTGGGAAGACTTTCGTGAGGGGGGTGGGTAGGCGTACCGTTCAAGGTGATAGTGCTGGGCGATGTCATGGTAGGTGACCAGGGGCTCCGGCACCAGGGCGTCCGACTCAGAGGAGCCCACCGCTCGGTTGACGAATCCTCGAGCGTGTTGGTGAGCTGACTCGTTGCCGGGGTGACCCGAGTGGGCGGGGACCCAGACCAGTTCAATGTGGCGCGGTTCATCCCGCAGCAAGAGCGGGCGAAGGAGCCGTAGGGTGGTAGGCGAGATAAGGCCTCGGGCGAAATTCGAGATGGCGGGCTTAGAATCGATGAGTACTACACAGGCTTCGGTAGACGTGACAGCCAAGGCAATGGCCGCCTCCTCAGCCTCGACGGCGTAGGTTGTGCGCACGGTGCCGGCTATGACTGTCGACTTAGGGTGCTCCGGCGAGGAGGGCGAGACGGAGACGACGGCAAAGGCGTCGCCGGGTGAGGTGTAACGAGCCGCGTCCACGCAAACGATGGCTGGGTGGTTGGCGCACTTGTTACGAAGCATGGCCACGCGGGCTTGACGGCGGGCGTCATGGTGGCCCGCGAGCATGTTCTTGGGTAGCGGTTTGATGTAGAAAACTGCCCGAAGGGCGTGCGGTAGTGAGACCAGGTCCGGTGGATGAGAGGAGGTATCGTGGTCGATGGAAGAGAGGATCCCGCGACCAGTCGCCGAACGACAAAGGCGCTGCACTTGAGCGGTACGGTGAGCTTCAACCAACTCGTCGATGGTGTTGTGTACCCCTAAGCGGAGGAGGCGTTCCGTAAACGCGTTGGGGGGGAACACCGAGGGCAGTCTTGTATGCCCGACGGATGAGCACGTCGACCTTGTCGCGTTCAGATTTGAGAAGGTGAGTGTAAGGCAGGCCGTAGGTGAGACGGGAAATGACGAAAGCGTCAATTAGGCGAAGTAGATCGCGTTCGCGCATACCTTCGCGCCGCGCTCGAACACGAGCTAGCATGCGCGCAGTCTGCTGAACCGAAAGCGAGAGCTGGTCGATAATGTGAGTGTTGCGGCGGTTGGATTGAAAGACCAACCCCAGCACTCGGAGATGCGAGACGACGGGAACGGGGGGTGGAGTTGGCGTAAACCACGATGGTGGGATGGGGTGTCTTGTGGCGGCGCCGGTCGGGGGGCCGCATGAGGAGAAGGGTTGATTTGGCCGCCGAGCAGGTGAGACCAGCCGCGTGCACATGGCCCATGACAACGTCGGTGGCGTGTTGCAAGGTCTGCTCGATGTGCCCGTCGGAACCTGACGTGACCCAAAAAGTCATGTCATCCGCATACAGGGTGTGTTTTAGGCCAGGGATGCGGTCAAGCTTTTCGGGAAGCGAGCGGAGGGCGAGGTTAAGAAGAAAAGGTGACAAGACTGCGCCTTGGGGTGTACCGCGAGAGCCGAGAGCGTACGTGGGGGGACGGAAGATCTCCCACGATGAGTTCGGCAGTGCGATCGGTAAGGAAGGAGCGAACATAGTTGAAGAGTCGAGCGCCGGGGTTGAGGGCTCCAAGTTCAGTTAGGATAGCCGAATGAGAGACCTGGTCAAACGCCTTATGAAGATCGAGGCTGAGGAGAGCCTTCGTGTCTGAGAAAGTGGATGAGCTGAGGAGGTCGTGGTGAAGCTGCAAGAGAACGTCTTGCGTTGAGAGGCCAGGGCGGAAACCGAGCATAGTATGGGGAAGGAGGCTGTGGGCGTCCACGTGCGTTTGCAAGCGAGCAAGAACGACGTGTTCCATGAGCTTGCCGACGCACGAGGTAAGGGAGATGGGCCGGAGATTTTCGATCGTGAGTTTCTTGCCAGGTTTTGGAATGAAAGCTACGCGCGCATGCTTCCACGACTGGGGGATATTGCCGGAGCGCCAGCAGACATTGACGAAAGAAGTAAGCGCGGCGACTGAAGGGGCATCGAGATTGCGAAGAAGCTTGTTCGGGACTCGGTCCGGGCCAGGGGCGGAGGTGGTGCGGAGCTTGTGAAGCGCGGCGTAAACCTCCGTTTCAGTGATGTCGGCGTCGAGTTCGGGGTTGCGAGACCCAGAATAGGACTCGAGAGGGGAGGTGAGAGCATCAGAGGGCAGAAGTTGGAGGTATTTGGCAGCCAGGTCTGCCATGAGCGCTGATGTGTCACCTGGATAGGCCCGAATTACACGCTGCAGTTGCTGCCGGGTGACCGACTTCGCAGACGTTGGGTCGAGAAGATGGCGTAGAAGATGCCTTGATTGCTTAGAGCCCAGCTGACCGGAAAGTCCCGAGCACAGCTGTTACCACTGCTGGCGAGCAAGGGCGGTGGTGTGTGTTTCGATCTCCCTGTCGAGGTATGCGATTCGGCGGCGAATACGACGGTTATGTCGTTGCTTGTTCCACCGGTTGGTGAGGCTTGTATGGGCGGCCTGCAGGTGAGCAAGGCGGGAGTCAATCGCTGGGTGGTTTGCCGTAGTGGAGATCGAAGCCGTGACCCCGTCGAGGTCCGCCAGTAGCTGGTCAGTCCACTGCGAAAGGTCGTCGATGTCGGGAGTGGCAGAGCGCTGGCGACGCGCACGAAACGCGTCCCAGTCCGTATAACGAAGAGCGTGTGGACGTGACTTGCACGGGGACGTGTGGACTTGCATGGTGAGGATATAGTGGTCGCTGCCCAGGGATTGATGTGTGTTCGACCAGCATGCATCGTGCACGTAACGGCAGTAGCTGAGATCTGGGGTGGTGTCGCGGCACACGCTGTTGCCGATGCGCGTAGGTTGTGTTGGGTCAGTGAGCATTGTGAGGCGAAGGTCATGAGTAAGTTGCCACAGCCTCGTGTCCGGGCCGTCGGCTTTGGGGTAACCCCAGTCCGGGTGTTTCACGTTGAAGTCGCCGAGAACCAGGAAAGGGGATTTAGCCGCTCTTACTGCTGCGGCGCGGAGTAGGGCGAGAAAAGATGAATATTCGGTGACGCGGGGGGGGTTTGTAGACATTTAGTATGAAAAGGGAAGGATCTTCCCGTTTCTGAGGTAGAATCTCGATAAAAACGTGGTGGACCGCACGAAACGGTAAATCAACCAGGTTGACCGTGAGCGTACGCCGGGTGAGGATGGCCGTGACGGGATGGGGTGCGGGATGATGAGCCACTTGATCGTGGGCAACGTAGCCCGACAGGGAAACGGCGGCGTTAGTTTCCTGGAGCACGATGACATCAGGTGTATCCGAGGGGTCAAGTTGTTGGAGGTGTAAGAGGCTGCGCTTGGGGCGAAAACCACGGCAGTTCCACTGCCAAATAGTTAAAATAGACCGGTCAGCCATGATGAGCGTTAGCAGAAGTCTCCTCGGCTTGCGATTGCGAGGGTCGGGTAGTGGTGGAGGCGGCGTTGGATGCGCGGGTGTGAAGGGCTGGCTTTGCTCGAACGCTCTCGAGCATGAAAGCGTGCAGGGTATCGACCGTCTCCTGGAGTGATTGAAGGGACGCTGTTGCGGGGAAGGCAGCAAGGTCCGTGCGCAAGGAGTTTAGAGCCTCGTGCTGCGTCGTTAGAGCTGGTGAACAGAGTTGAAGCGGCTATCTAGCCGCGTCTCGAAATCTGCTTGGGCCGTTTTGATGGCTGCTTGGATTTCCTCAGAAAGGTGGAGAGACTTAAGAGGCGTAGTGTGCCTTTTTCGCTTGCCGACGCACCCGTCGGCGAGTTCAGTGTCCATGTCCGATGCGGAGGTGGTGGATGAGGGAAGAGGAGATAAGCGGTCGAGAACTGTCTCGAGCTTCTGTTCAAGCGTGCTCAGCTGGGCTTGGAGAGACATGATTTCAGTTTTCTGTACCTCTAGCAGAGAACCTTGTGCGGCGAGTTGCTGTCGTAGAGAGGCGTTTTCCTGCTGCAGTGCGGCGACCTGCGGCGAGGGGAGCGCTGGTGGAGCGCCGGGAGAAGACCGCACGGAAGACGCTGCGCCGTGCTCCCTATTGGGCTGCAGAAATTAGGCGTCTCATTCTTCTTCTAACCACCAACACACACCGCACGGAGTGGGTGGGCTGAGAGGCGGCTTTGGGCGCCGTCCCGGCGAGGGATGGGAAATCTGTAGTTGTCTTGGCGGGGAGGAAGCGGCAATTGCGGTGGCGGCGCAGGGCCGCGTGCCATTGCATTCTTAGGAGTCCGCGCAGCGTCTGCGGGTTGTTGTGGCGAGACGGGGTTAGCCGGTGGCATAGTCTTCTGGCGTTGTGGCCGCTGTGCATAGCGATGCTTGCATCTAGAGCTGTGCGTCGAGTGATCCCCGTTACACACGATGCAGCGAGGTGTGCATGTGGGCTGTGAACCCTCGGGGGGGCGGGGTATGTGTAGCGCCGCAACGGTGGCACCGATCCTGTCGTGGCTTGGGGCACACGTCGGTTCGGTGGCCGGTCGAGCGGCAATTGAAACGAACTTCGACCTTGTTGCGGAATGGAAGAAGGCGAAGCTGGACACCATGGTAGAAAATCCACCGGGGTACCTTGGGTTCGGTGAGAGCGACAAGAATGTGGGGAGTCTTGCCCATACGGCGGCCTCCCACGATAGAAAGAGTAGGGTTACTAGCCTGGAGATCTTCGAGGATGGCTTCGTCCGTGAAGTCGTCAAATGCATGGTATAGAATGCCTCGCAGGGCGTCGTCCGGTGGCGGAGCGTAAAGGTGCACAGCGAAGGTAGTGTCCGACACCGTGAGGGATGTGATGCGGAGGTATGCTTGGGCACGAGACGAGTCGGCGACGCTGAGCGTGAAAGTGTTGTTAACCGGGTGGATCCGCACCGTGTCACGGGATGCGGGCGGCAGATCTTGCAAGTTCGCTGCTTGCAGTAAGGCGGAGTATAAGTGCCAAAGTTGAAGCTTATTAAGGTCGACGG
>JALIZH010013492.1:0-60919 GCA_030522465.1 Rhipicephalus appendiculatus | reverse complement strand
ATACGAAATCCTAAATCATGAAAAAAAACCGCCAGGCCCGCGCGGAACGCGCAGCACAGCTACATCGAAAGCTGGGAGAGCGGCCTTTTTAGAGCCTTTTTTAAAACACCCTTGGGGCAACTACTACAAGCGCACTTGCATGGTACCCACTACGCCATAAATCATCATAATTTTTGTGTAGTGGGGAAGCGTCTACTATGCCATTATTCGTCATTCTTCAGAAAAGCGCGGTACCCGCTACACTCTTGTAAGTTCCAGTGTATCGGAACGGAACGAAAACCGAAAACGAAAAACGAAAAACGAAAAAAAAACGATATTTTTTACCGGAACGAAAACGTAACCGAAACGTTATCTATTATTTGGTTCCGGAGTGAAACCGAAATTTTTTTATCGTTTTTCGTTTCACTCGGAAACTTGACAGTCCGGAACAACTGAGGTCATGCGACGTGAGCAATAATGCACATCTCGGAATACAGAACTAGCGCATACATCAGGCACGAATTCCAAAGTAAAGATGAGTTGAAATTGTGTGAAAAACGATAACAGTGGCAACCAGAGATGTTTATATTAACTCAAGTGGACTTTCGTGTGCCCGCGACACATTACAGCGTGGAGAGGGCATTCTCGGCGCGCAAGTTTGTTTTATATGAACAGTGGTCTCGCATATGAGAGGTGCAATCGATGACGGGCTGCTTCTGAGATCATACTCACTCCCTTGACGCAAAGTATTGAGCGTGCTCAAAATATTCGTAATTCACTTTTCAAAAAGTCTGCTATAACTTAGAAGGGCACTGGTTTGCGATGATTTGTAGGAATTCGTGGTACAGTTAGTTGTGCTCCTCTTAAGAACGTGGCAAGAACGTGTTCTACCCCTGTCCCACTTTCTTAAGAGGAGCGTGAGTTATGAGATACGACAAATCCAACAGAGTAAAAGCTCGTTAATTTGAACTTTAATGGGACTATAAAATTGTTCGAATTAAGCGGAGTTTGAATTAGCGGGTAGGCGCTAGAATGAACAGACATCGCTCCACACTGTGCGGAGAGAACCCAGAGAAGCCACCCGGACTCGTTCTTGCAAATTAGGCGATACTACACGTTTGTGGCAGGCGATTTCGTAAATTAAGTTCATGCTCTAACAGAGAACAGAATTTATTGATCAGTCAGTGATACGCCAGAAACAAGCAGCGACTCGCATTCACGTGAGCAGTGAGCCTTAATGCCAAAATATACGAAGCTATTTGTGCTCCAAAACACGTTCATTAACATGGCGGAGTTAACACAATCAAAATTTAAAGTCTCTCTTTCTTAGTTTATTTAGAACAATATTGAAATTGTCCAAGGGGACACGGCCAAAGGCAAACATTGTCTGACTGGGCCGAGCCACCCATACAGCAGCAGCAGCAGACAGATGACATTTACAACCATAAAAGCATACATGGAAATCAATCACTACACTTGTTTTACACAGATGAAAGTAATGTGTAATTTAGGTGATCAGTCTGGGCCGATTTCTGCGAGGAGGGACGAAAGCCGGGGGGCTCCCAGTTCGAATTAACCGTAGTAGATACCGACGCGTTCGAATTATCGGGAGCTTTCCCCCATCGAAATACATAGGGCTGTGTCAGTTCGAATTAACTGTAAGTTCGAATTAACCGAGTTCGAATTAACGAGCTTTTAGTGTATTTTTATCGTTATTCTAACTTCAAAATTTCGCATACAAATAAATAACGTTACGAACCGTTATGGAACTTTTTTTTTCGTTCCGGAACAGTAACGGAACGGAAATTTTTGCGGTGGAACGAAACTAAAACCGTAACGAAAAACGTTTCGTTCCGACACCCTGCTTGTAACGCATTATGTGCACTTTGTTGATGCTGTGGCTGACGACGATGAAGAATTTTGCCTACACTCTAAGAAAAAAGTCGAGTATTTTGGGAGTATTTCTGCTACACAACAACAATCGTCACCTGGCTCGCTCACGTTTCCTCTCTTGAAAGCACGGCTCTCTGCACATTCCTATCAAGAGTGCTATGTCACGCCGATAACGCGCGCGGCGTTCGTGACCGGGAAGTGCCGGGACGGCGGTGATAACGCCAGGAAAGTACGCGGGGTAGATGACGATTATAGTTGTGTAGCGAAAAGACACCCTTTTTACTCGATTATTTCTTAGTGTGTGAGGCTTTTGTAATGGGTTGGAGCATTGAACGCCCCACTCGTTACGCAATTCGCATTGTGTGATGCCTGGTTCTTACTTTACTGTTCTAAAACGCTTTGCAACACACTTTAACGCGATTCCTTACCCGATATGAAGCCTGCATAGGGTCAGTTTGCACCGTAGTTTCAAGCAGCGGCGTAGCTTAGTGGTAGAGTGCTGGGCTGCCGCGCAGAAGACCCGGGTTCAATTCCCATTCTGTCATATGTGTTTTTTTATTTATTTAGTTTTTTTTTCTTATTTCGTGTGATATTGGTTACGGACACCGGCGGCGGCGGACAACTACGGCGCAGGAACGACCCTTGTTGTGATCTCATAACAGCTTTCGCTGTAATAGTATTGGCATCTAACTTACTACTGTAAGCAACACTTTTTAGAATATTTCGAAGTAAACTGTCTATTATGTGACAACAGCGCAAGAAAGGACAAGGGACAAGCAAGAAACACAGACGCGCGCTCTTCCTTGTCCCTTGTCCTTTCTTGCGCTGTTACATTATGGAGCACCAACTTGCCCAAACATTTGCTCTCTTAAACTGTCTATCCGTCTTTCTGTCTTTGCAGCGCGCTGAGCAAAATGCGAAAACTAAATACCATATCTAAGAACACTATATGCTAGCGCGTGAACTATCAGTTTCTTCACTGCTAGAGGCACCAAGCTCTTTATGTTAAAAAAGCAGACATGCAACACTTCTCAGTTTGGAACATATAAATGCCATGCGATGCTGCCAAGACATATCACTGTGATAGATAACACCTAAGTATCTGAATGTCTGAACATATTCTACTGCAGTAGATTTGCATGTATTGCAATGATCGGTATGAAGAAAAATTGGCATATCTATTTTTTTTTATTTTTAAAGGGCTTAGAAAGCAGATGAGTTTGGTTTTGTTTTCGTTAAAAATTTAGCAATTTTCTTGAAAGCATTGCGTTGCCTTATGAATTGTACTCTGAAGAGAATGAATAGCTCCTTGATAATGCATGTGACGTGTTAGTAGCAGCGTATCATCTGCATACTGATACACATTAACTTTACAAATTCCAGAGGGAAAGTCATTCATAAATATATTGAATAACAACGGTGACAACACCGATCCTTGTGGCACACCGGCTGCAACATATTTTATATTGCTAATTACTTCTCTACTTCCTTTAACCACCTGTGACCTGTCTTGCAGATAATTATGCAGCGCATCATAAAAAGGTTCCCTGAAGCCCAAACGAAATAGCTTTTCTAGTAAAATGGCATGGTTCACAGTTTCGAACGCTTTTGCCAAGTGGAAGAACAAAGCACAGCAAAAGAGGTTCTTGTTTAGAGCCGAATATATTTAATCGCTAAGCTCTTGTAATAATGTTATAGTACTGCGATTTGCAATGAATCCTAATTACCGGGGCGTTAATACCGAAACTTTTTGTAGGAAGGACGTCAATAATAATAATAATAATAATAATAATAATAATAATAATAATAATAATAATAATAATAATAATAATAATAATAATGATAAATAATTTAATAAATATATAAATAAATAAATAAATAAATAAATAAATAAAAATAAAAAGAAAAAATAATTTATGAAAATGATTACATCAATTCGAACAGAACGCCTTTTTAAGGCCGTTCCCAGCTTAACTGATGCTAATCATCAAGCGTCACGCATTCAGTAAAGACCACAGTACCTGTGAGCGTGGCCGAAGCGGGCAACGTGCGGATGGCGTACTCGGCTGAAGTTGTGCCGGCCTCGGTGTGTGCCGTGACGCGCAAGTTGTACCACGTGTCTGGCCGTAAGTGGTGCAGCGTCATGGGACCTTCTCGAGGCTGCAGTGCGCGCGATGCCACCGTCCAGGGTCCCGTGCCGTCCCGCTGCCTGTACTCGACGGCCAGGTGCGACACGGGGCAGCCGGACGAACCGGACGCCCAGGAAGACGGACGAAGGGTCAGCGAATTCGCGTTGGGCGTCACGAAAGCCTCCCGCTTGGGCGACGTTGGCACTGCGTTCGTGTAGAGTATATGAGATAATCCGGTACAGTTCCAATTACACCAGTAAGCACAAATGAGCACGTGGAAGTTTGCACATATCAAACAGCAACTGTATCCTTGAGAGTGTGTGTGTGTGTGTGTGTGTGTGTGTATGTATGTATGTATGTATATGTGTATGTATGTATGTATGTATGTATGTATGTATGTATGTATGTATGTATGTATGTATGTATGTATGTATGTATGTATGTATGTATGTATGTATGTATGTATGTATGTATGTATGTATGTATGTATGTATGTATGTATGTATGCATGTATGTATGTATGTATGTGGTACATTGTTTCTTGTATTTCGTCTTTAAGCAGCTTCACACAGGGCAGCACAAGAGATGAGTGGTTGGTGAAGTCTCACAGTCAACATTATTCCAGTGAAGCAAATTGCAGCGCAAATTAAGTGCGTCTTGTCCCTCCAGCGATCACATAAATTTAGCCTAGGACTAAATGACGCTTAAATAATTCGTAGTTACCTTTACTGGCCCTTTCATCATTGTTCAACAGTCCTCTTGATGACGGCTAGTCATTCAAATAATTCGTGAGTCTGTATTCAGCACCTTTAAACTGATATAACTTGCCAATACAGTGAACTCTCACTTGTACGAACTTCGGTTTAACGAATGCTTCAGAATAACGAACTTTTAGAAAATACCCGGTGGTTTCCCTAAGCATTCTATGCAAAAATCTTTCATTTAAACGAACTTAGTGAATAGCGAATATTTCAGTTGAACGAACTTTATCTGCGGGCCCGGGCTCATTTTTTGAGATCAATCCAATGAACTTTTGCGCACTTCAGCACTGGCGTAGGCTGCGTAGCCGATGCGTGCCGCCCGCAAATCGCGCGTACATCGGTCGGTGGTAGTGCAACATCGCTTGTGCATGCAGCGCTGCCAAGGCAAGGCGGCCGTGCGGGAGTTCAAAATGAGCAACTTGCGCTTCAGTACCTGCGCAGAGCTATGAGACTTGGAAATTGTTTCCAGTGTTCTTTCGAAGCCGAAAAAAGAGTGTGATGAAGAAGTCGTAATGGCTGAGGCAGGTTCAAATCCTGTACCTCTAGCCGAGGCTGTAGGATATATTAGAAGGTTGCTAGACTTCGTGGCGCAGCAACGAGCTGTGCCAGTGGCAGTGCACAGAAAAGTAGACAATCTGGACAGCTTTGTCTCTTCTTGCGCTTTAAAGGCCAACTCCGGCGATTTTTTGACCGTGTCAGGGTAATGGTGCTTTTATGTTCCTGAGACACTCTTGTCACGCGCCCGATAGCTGAAATGCTCAGCAAATTCGAAAATAATTTTTCAATAAGCAAAAAGGCGCAATACCGAAACCGAAACCCAACCGAGTGCACTGTCTACGTATGACGTAGTAGTTTGTTACGAACCGGAAGTCATGCAAGGCATGCTGGTCCCGCCGGTGCGGAATATCACACGCTCCTCCACAGAGAACAGAAAATCGCGCGCCAAACCAGCGAAGCGCCGGCAAACACCGTCGCCTTGTGGCCAGCACAATGTACGCTGTAGCGGCCAAAGTTAGCGAACCCATCGGCTGCGTCACTTCCGTCGACCGGCAAACCAACACGTCACATACGCAATGTTGCCAATAATTGTGGGAAGCCGGGTGGGCGTTTGCAGACAATCTTTAAAATTCATTTGCAACCAAATCAGCGCATCTCTTAAGCTTGAAATTTGGCAGAAATGACGGAAATGTGCAAAGGAACGTACCCAGCGAATTTCATTGAGATCCATTGACCTCGAAAAATCGCCGGAGTTGGCTTAAGGGCAAATTAAAATTACAGAATTATTTTCAAAATAAATTGAATTTCACATGTTTGACTCAACTTCTACTGCGCCAAATGCTGTTCCGTATTCCAGTGAATATTCAGTTTAGTGAATTTTCAGTTAAGTGACCATTTTCCTTGGGTTCCTTGAAGTTCACGCAAGGGAGAGTTCAATTTAGTAGCACTGATTCCACTCTTTCGGACTTGCTCTTCAACAGCGAATCTGTTTAAGCTGTCGCTAACTTGTGCTCCGTCGTAAAAAAACAAAAAAAAAAAAAAAAGAAAAAAAAACTATCATAATCATGAAACGGCACGCGTTCCCTTCATTCTTCATTCTCTTTACGGTGAAGCTGTCCAAGCTATCGGTAACTTGTGCTCCGTCGCGTAAAACTTCTTTGGTGGGTATGCGCCACAGGAATTGGGCAAACCGCGCTACCGTGTACAGCAGTTGCGAGTGTCAGACGAAAGCGAGCACACGATAAAGAGAGACAGAAAGAAAGAGATAGAAAAAAGGAGACATAAAAATAGAGAGAAAGAAAGAGAGAGAAATAAAGCAAATAAAGACATAAAGGGATAAAAAGACGGGAAAAACAAAGTGGAAGAAAGAAAAAAGGGAAAGAGAGGAAAAACAGACAGAGAGAAAGAGACAGGAAGAAAGAAGCTATAAATAGAGAGAGAGAGAGATAAACAAAAGGAAGAGAGATATATAGAAAGAGTAGAGAGAAAATAAATAGATTAATAATTTAATATCTGGGGTTTAACGTCCCAAAACCACCATATGATAATGAGAGACGCCGTAGTGGAGGGCTCCGGAAATTTCGACCGCCTGGGGTTCTTTAACGTGCACCTAAATCTAAGCACACGGGCCTCAGGCATTTTTCGCCTCCATCGAAAATGCGGCCGCCGCGGCCGGGATTCGATCCCGCGACCTGCGGGTCAGCAGTCCAGTACCATAACCACTAGACCACCGTGGCGGGTAGAAGAGAAATAGAGAGAGTGAGAAATAAATAAATAAAAAGGAGATTCAAGAAACAGAGAGAAAGAGAAAGAAAAGGAAGATGAAAGAAAGAAAAAAAATAACAGAGAAACAAGGAAGGCCACCCAGCTCCGGCTCTTCCTTCAGGCTTCACACCACTAGTGCGAAGCTGGCATAATTTTTTTTACTTCCCCATTTATATTTCCCTAAACGTAATGTAGTCAACCGCACATTTTTTCTGGTTAACCTCACTGGCCTCTGGCTTTATCTTTGCCTCTTTTTCTTTTTCCAAGGGCGACTCTTCTTTATCTGATCAAGGTACCAGCAGATAGAGAGGTGCCATATTTGCTTACCTCCTCCTTGCGTCCTTGCGAACACGGTGTCACTGGGCTCACTGCGACCCCTGTCGGCCACTGCCACAACGTATAAGTGGTACTGCGTGCCGCACGACAGGCCGGTCAGCTCGTGGGTCAACCAGCTGCCGTTGATGCGAGTAGGCCGAGGACAACCTGGATGGCGGAGGTGTGTCTCTCGCTCCAGCATCGTCGATGGAGCTTGGCTGTGGAGGAGCCACGCGCACCATGTCCCAGGAGCCCAGCTGCCTCTTGTAGTGCACCTCGTACTCTTGAATAGAGAATGCATGTTCCCGAGTGAGTGAGTGAGTGAGTGAAGCAGGTAGGTAGGTAGGTAGGTAGGTAGGTAGGTAGGTAGGTAGGTAGGTAGGTAGGTAGGTAGGTAGGTAGGTAGGTAGGTAATGGTGTAGGTAGGTATGTAGAGAGGTAGGCAGGTAAGTAGGTAGGTATGTAGGTATGTAGGTAGGTAGGTAGGTAGGTAATGGTGTAGGTAGGTATGTAGAAATGTAGGCAGGTAAGTAGGTAGGTATGTAGGTAGGTACATAGGCTATGTAGGTACGTAGGTAAGTAAGCAGTTAGGCATGTAGGTAGCTATGTAGGTAGGTAGGTAGGTAGGTAGGTAGGTAGGTAGGTAGGTAGGTAGGTAGGCAGGTATACGTAGGTGTGAAGGTAGGTATGTATGTAAGCAGGTAGGTATGTGGGTAGGTAAATAGGCAGCCATGTAGGGAATATAGGTAGATAGGAAGATAGGTAGGCATATAAATATGTAGGTTGGTATGTAGGTAGGTAGGTAGGTAGGTAGGTAGGTAGGTAGGTAGGTAGGTAGGTAGGTAGGTAGGTAGGTATGAGTGAGCGGGCGGGTGGGGGGAGTGAGTGAGTGAGGTAGGTAGATAGGTAGGTGTGAGTGAACGATTGAGTGAGTGAGTGTGTCAACATGTGTATGAGAGCGACAAGGAGAGAGAAATGAGTTTTTGTGTATGATACTTCGAGCATTACGTATAGCCTAACCTAATTGAACCATGCCGACACAACTCACTGAATACCACTTTGTGACAGCAGAGATGGTTAGCGTGGTTGGAACCAGGAGTGTAGCCCGAAATGGTTTTTATAAGCGGAGTGGGGGGGGGGGGGGGGGAGATACAGACCTCCTCCCCCTGGCTAAGCCACTGAAGGGAACTGTACCACACGTACACCGCGCCAAATTTCAGGTCCGTGCATGTCTTCCAGTCAAGATGCATTCTTACACACCGCATATTTACAGTTCAGCGGACAAGTGGAGCATTCACGAGCCAGAAAATCTCTTATTGGGAAGTTCAAGAAATTCGCAACTAGAGAAGATGCCATAACGATTATTATCAGTGCTAGGGGGGAAAAAGAAACATTCACAAGAACTCACAGTCGCAGACTTCGTTAGCGTGCTATGAAAAGTTTCGTGAATGAAAACAGGCATTGCTTGCAAGATACATATGACACGAAAGCACGGTTCTCATCTCGCTACAAACACGCATTGCATTAATTTTTTTAATCCATCTCGCACATATATCTGCAGAGACGCGATAAATGTAGAGACTGGCCACACTCCAGCGCCGAGCCTTTGCGAGGGGGTGGTTTGTTTATTTTTACTTGTTAGTGCAGCTTTCAACCTTTCAAGTCTCTAGACGCTTGATACTTAGCGTTGACAGTGAACAAATGGGTTGTAAGAAACCGCCACTTTGCTAAACAACGCTCTCTGCTTGCATGCTTAACGCGAGCAGTAGTGGCGGTTCACTTATCTTCACGCATCCCCCTTCTCTGTCAACATCATCCCTCATCTGTCTTTATCTTCTCTTTCGTAATGCTGTAATGCTCGAGGTGAGGGTCCACAGAGCGTGCCAGCTCAAGCTGGCCTCTCTACGTCCCTAGAGGTAACCATTTTCCAAACACCATACGATGGTGGCGCACATGGCATCTGTGCCCGTATTCGCAAAAAAGCTCTTAGGCTACGGCATTTTTCATAAAAATGTTATGCCAATTATAATGCTTTACATATCATTAGCGAATACAGCGCAACCATAGAAAAAAGTACTAACAAAACAAAAACTTTGTGAACTTCTCCTATGTGTTTTTATATTTTCGATCCCCAATTCCGCACAAGTCGGCCTGATTCTGTAGACTGTATGACCTTCCGTGCATCGTCACGACCTATGGGAGAGAGCGAGGACATCCAAAGCAAAATTAGAAAAAAAGAGCACATTTGCGATGCCCTTTCTTGGCTTGTCCTTTGTACTGTTCGGGTAGAAGCAAATGAACTCTGACGATGGGCCTCGTGAGCAGTTTGCTTTTAAATGCGAAGCATTTCTCAGCGATTTTCGGCCATCCATCCATCCATCAGTCCGTCCGTCCGTCCATCCGTCCGTCTATCCAATCTATCTATCTATCTATCTATCTATCTATCTATCTATCTATCTATCTATCTATCTATCTATCTATCTATCTATCTATCTATCTATCTATCTATCTATCTATCTATCTATCTATCTATCTATCTATCTATCTATCTATCTATCTATCTATCTATCTATCTATCCGCCTACGACTTAGTGCTCTCCAGACCATGTAGTTAATGGGATTTATACCAAAATTGATATGGCATAACGTGATTGTATGACGAACATGAATGACTGGTCATATCAGCAAAGTCGTGACTAACTTGTCATGAACGGTATGGTTTACACGCCATGACCGTGGTGATGCTGCGGCCGTTTCCTTGACTTGATATACCCAAAAATTGGTATGGTGAGACATTTCTGTATGACGAACATAAATGACAAGTGGTAATATGGAAATCATGACATGTCATGCGCAACATGACTTGCATGACAAGTGGTAATATGGAAATCATGACATGTCATGTGCAACATGACTTGCATGCCACGCTCATGGCACGCTCACGGCCGTTTCGCTAGCTTGGTATACACCAAAATGAGTATTGCGCGACGTGAGTGTATGACGAACATAAATTGCAGGTCCTAACATGTAAATCATGACATGCATGTTACGTACAGCATGATTTGCTCCTTGCTGGCTGCTTCGCATTACATCGATTATCACAATGAGTGGGATCTGCCGGTTTTTTTTAACACGAAAGTGTTTTATGCCGCGGTCCACCAAGACTTCAGTGACGTATTTCCGTCACGGATATGACGTCGGAAAAAATGCATACGATCAAATGCAAAGAGAAAAAGTTCCGCCAGTGTGAATCAAACCCACGACTTCTCGGTCCGCGACAACAGATGCCGGGCAGGCTATCCACTGCGCCCCGGTCACACACTCCGTAGGGCTTTAGAAACGCGCCATTTTATTGTTATTACGGGGAGTAGTGACAAACACTGTTGCTAGGTGTAGTATTGGAAACGTTGTGATATTTCTGGACTGAGGACGCTGCAACAAATGTTGTATGAGTGCTCATGCGTCTGTGTACAGACATTCTGAAAGAAAAAATGGCGGACGCCACCCAAAAAAGTATTACTCTGAAGTAGTTTTTTCGGCTCCTTACACGCCATATATATATATATATATATATATATATATATATATATATATATATATATATATATATATTGTTCTTTATGGTTTCGTATTTTCTTTGCAAGGTGTTGTAAAATTCTTGTTCCCTTTATTAAGCTATTGAAGGGAACTATTTTCGATACTAAGTTTCATTGTGCAGATCTGAGCACCACTTTAACCCAATTTATTTTTGTGTTTACTACCTTTATTTTCTACTTTGTTTAATCGAATTCAGTTTACTCTTGGTAGTTGCCAAACATTATTTCATGCATGGTGATATCATTTTTAATTTTCTACTTCAGTTTATTTTTACTATAACGAATACAGTTTCTGCTATGTATACTTCTAAATGGTATCCGCACTAGCCTTTGGCTATGGATCCAGACCAAAAAAAGAAAAAAAAAAAGGAAAAATGCAATGGTTCGTTGGGCTAGTTGGTCACAGATTTGTGAATGGGAAGAACAGCATGAAAGGAGACGAGGCGCAAGCGAATAAGTACACTGGACGAACCGAGAGTGCTTTCCTGAACCCTGACGGGACCCATCAAACTACGCGCATGCCATGCCTGCCACGTTTAACAACTTTAACTTGTTCCCACACTAATTTTCTTATTGAACACGTGTGATTTAATTAAACTCTCACGTGACACGTAATAATAAGTTCGGCAGCTCCTTGGAGGCAAACTCCTGTCAGGTGTCGACTCGAAGGCGAAAAACCGCACGGAGCTGCGTGCTCTGTAAACAAAACAATGCCCCCACCTCCCCGAAGGGAATCGTGAGGAAATGCGAATGCGCCGACACCGACTTCTGCCATCGCCTTGAGAGGCGCCCAGCCAGCGAACGGTCGAGAGTGAGGCGCGAGCGGACGGGAGAGTGGGGCGCAGGGAGGAGAGAGAACGAACGGCGAGAGAAGGAGCGGCGAAGCACTGCATCTACCCTCTCCTACACTCTCTCGCACCACATGCTCCGGTTGCTAGGGGCGAGGATAAGCGCGCGCGCCCGCAGCTGTTGCTATGGGAGAGGGAGTGAGAGCGGAGAGATAACACCTGCCGGCGCGCGGACACCTCCTCAACCTATCCTCCTCCTCCTCCTTTGCGGACAACGCCGGACAACGCCGGACAACGCCGCCTGACATAGCCCGACTAAGAAATGCATTCGCATTTAAAAACGTGACGCGGTCTCCCTCACGATTACGCCTTAATATAGTGGCGACGACGGCGTTGTGAAGGAACCGAGCACGTTTGCAGTGCGAGTGGATTTTTTCTCAGCGAAAACGTGCGTTGCGCGCGTGGCTTTGCTTCCGTTTAGCGTCTCGATGAGTTTCTTGCCGATTTTGTTTTCTTTTAGGAGCTTGCTCCTTTTTTTGCTTCGTGACGTGCTGTGCATCACTTTTTCGCCGTTGATGTTTACAAACTCCCACATGACTTCATCGTGGCCAGAGCTGTTATTTCGTATTGAATTGACGCCTTGCGTCGCGGTGGATGGCGGAAGGTTGGGAAGGTATATGAAGATAAGCGGCCGACAAGTACGCGAAGCCCAAGAACTTCGTGCTTGTCGTGCGCGGTTTGAAGCTCGTCACATTTAACGATATGCAAGGAGTGTGAAGCGTGTCGCGATTTGCCAGGAGGAAAACAACCCCAACCTGCGGAAAGGTGAAAGAAAGGTTGGCTTAAGCACGCCGAAACAATAATAGTGTTTAGCTCAACGTGACTTTAAAAGAAAGAGCAAAATTTCATAGCTTGATTGCCTCCAGAAAACCTGCTTACGTAAATCAGAGGCTGGGTCCGAGCTAGTTGGTACAGTGACATTATGAAACCGGTAGGAACTCTCGAAGACGGGAACAAGACACACAGAGCGCTCTGTGTGTCGCCATTCTTGTTTCCGTCTTCGTGCGCTTTCAGGTTTCATGTCACTGCTTACGTGCCTTGCATGGTACCTTTCAGTGAGCTGCGGTCTTGGATCTACGTTTTGCCGTGGTCTCGACCCGTTTTCTGAACACCGAGAAATCAAAAATTGTATTTTCTAATCCATTTTCTGCCGCGTGCGCGTTATTTTAGGTGCTCCCATTCCACCTCTCTCCGGTGCAGCTTCTATCCGCCCTTTGCGTTTTGATTATCACTTTTTCTCGTCAACCTCCGTCCCATCTATTCTCCTTCCAACCCGGCGAGCCTCACCTTTAGTATTTCTTTTTTTTTTCCCCAAAATTCTGTCCTTTTTCCTCTCACGCAGGAATACCCCAGGCGCCGGCTGGAATCGATAAACACATTTATTCGGCATCTGGAAACGCTTTTTGCTTTTGCCTTTCGTCTACAATGTTTTATGTTTGGGTGCATTTTTTCTCTCTCTCTTCTTTGCCGAAATTTCTCCCGCGTCGCCACCCGTTCACGCCCCTGTCTGCACTCTTTTCCGGCAGCAGTCGATCTTGCCAGTAGGTCGTCTCATTTTTATCATTTTTTTTCTTCCGACTCGAGAGTTTCGCCGTGTTGTCCTTCTATACTGTCGCCCTCAGTATTGCTAGGCAGCTTGTATTTCTTTCTTTCTTTCTTATTTGTATAAAAAAAAAAACGAAAAAAAAAAACGTGGGAAGGTAGGCTAAGTTGGAGATGGTTATCCCGTCAGCATGGCGCGAAAATAAGAAAAACTACTACGAATAAAAGAATACGAACTGCCGCTTTCTCTAGGACACGTCGTTTGTTTGCTTATTTACTTCCTCAACGCATATTTGCCCCACTTCCTCCCAGCCCCTATACGGCTTGTCTCCGTGAGCGCCTGTATGCGCGCCCTTTTTTGTTTCTGTCGCAAACTCCAGCGTCGCACCGAAATCGTCGCACCACACGCGTCTAGGCCACATCTTGGCGTAACGGTCTCGTCGCGCATGCCAGCTGCCACTGTACCTTATTCCCAGGGGCTGGGCAAAGATACTTTGAAATTGTATCGCGATACGATACAAGATACTCGGGCAAGAAGTATTGGAGATACAGATACAAGATACTTCCGGAATGAATGTATCCGATACGATACTTCCAAATTGTATCTTAAGATACTTCGATACATTTGTAAATTTGCTATTATAGATCTATATAATGACGCTGCAAATACCTATGTACAGAAGTGTTCGCTTGAAAATGTCTTCACTACGACCAACTTTGTTCATTTTAATGAAATATATGTTTAAATTACGAAAGTTATGTTTTTCTTGCTTAATGTATATTAGTTTCATTCCGACACAAGTTATTGGCATTTGCTTACTTGACACTTTTGTATCTAATGGGTGTCGCTGCTCTACTTGGCGACCAGCTAGTGGGTTGCCGTCTGATTGCAAGAACTTCAATAAGAAGCCTCCGCAAGATGGCACAAATACCGGTGCAGGGTCTTACCTTGACCGCAAGCGTATAACCATTTTCGTAGTACCGCATCACCCTACAGGTGTATAACCGGCACGCTGGTAGCGATATTTTTGTGAAGCATCATGAGAAGACGATAACTACCGAGTCAGCGCTCACAGTTCACTGAGGACATAAAACTGCAGTGATTTTTCATGTTCTACATTGCCTAAAGTGTTCGTTAGCAGCATATTCACTAACGTGCGATCTTTTACCATTTCTCCGAGAGAACTTCTGCCGCCCAGAAGCTTCTTAGATGTATTGTACTTGGCAAAAGCGTCGCAGGATATCACTGCTATTCACACTATAGCAGCTTCTAGCCTGCTTATCTGCTTTTTTCTAACACACACAAAAAAAAAGGAGTTTACAGGGACCTAAAAAAAAGGAAAGCGAATATACCTAAGTCAAATAGCAAGGCAATTCCGCAATAAAAAAAATGTCCGTGAATAAATATATACACGGCGTTTCACGTAAGTAGAAGCAAATATTAAAGAAAAAAAAAAACAAGCGTTTAACCATGACTGAATGAAACCAATGACATATGGTTTACCGTCATGTGGTGCTCGTTCTGGTATTTTTATATTGTGCTTACTTGGTTGATTAACTGTGGTCAATTATGCAACATTTTTAATATTCACTTTAGGGCAGAGTGCGCTTCGTCACATCGTAGAACGCGTTTAAAAATGACCGAAGCAATTGTTTTTTGGTGGCGTACATTCGCCATGAAAATGTTTCCTAGCTTTTAAAGAAAGCACGCGAAACATCAAATAAAACCACCTGACTGCGCTCATGCGCTATCGTACTGCAGCGCTCTTAAACGCGCTTGGAGCGAAAGAACCGGCGCGCGGACCGACAGCTTGTCGCTTCTCAGGGGCGATGGTGTTTCTTTGCCGTGTGTGGCGGTCAGAAATGTTGACGCCCTGTGGAGCCGATGCCTAAGTCACAGCAGCTCATTTCGCCGCGGTCCGCTTGCCTGTTGTGCCGCTCGAAGCGCGTCTGTGAGCGCTGCAGCACAATGGCGTATACGAGCGCAGTAACGCGCTCATATCTCTCCGGCTTTCTTTAAACGGCGGAAGAATCACTACTATAGCATATACCTTTCCACAAAAAATCAGATTTGTCGTTTTAGAATGCCCTCTTAAACGTAAAGAAACGCACTTGGCCCCAAAATAAATAACAGAAATGTTACATTACTCATCTTAGTTAAGAAATTAAGCGCAATATAAAATACCCCAATGAGAGCCACATGGCGGTAAACCCCATCGTTTGTTTTATTCAGTTGAGGTTAACCTCTTCTTTGCAAATATTTGGTTCCAGTTACGTGACACCCTTTATAAACACGATACAAGCAGCACCCCTAAAAACTATGAAAATAGAGCATGATGTATCGTCAACTTAGGTGTTAAGGTCAGACAAAAAACTCAGTGCCCACGGAAAATAGCACTTAAAGG
The DNA here is from genome assembly GCA_030522465.1 of Rhipicephalus appendiculatus. Taxonomy (NCBI): domain Eukaryota; kingdom Metazoa; phylum Arthropoda; class Arachnida; order Ixodida; family Ixodidae; genus Rhipicephalus; species Rhipicephalus appendiculatus. Next base: position 45,189 of record JALIZH010013492.1, on the reverse strand, counting down.
CTCGTGAGAACGCTGATGAGAAAACCGTAGTACTTGGTATTATGTGTATAAAATCCTCTTTCTAACGTCTTTAAGACTTGTTATAATTTTCATTATTATAATGTAAACTCAATTTTGCTGTTTTATTAAATCGTAAACAGAATTTTTGTTCCTGTAAGTACTAGGCACGCTCAGATTATTTTACCTTTGCCCCTAACATCGCCTGAACAGTGAACTCACATGGAATGTAGATATGTGAATAGTAGCATTGACGCAGACAATTAAAAATAACAATAAATAAGAGAAGGAACAGAGCAGGAGGTTACAAAAGACTTATTACAGTTAACAAAAGGGGGAAAAAACTACACAGTGACCTAGGTAATGTGTGGAATGAAAACGGAGGACAGCAAAGAGAGCACTTGTGCTAACAATCAAGCTATCATCAAAGAACTTCTCGCATAATTTAGCACGTAGAACAAAGATTCAGTCCCCCCAAACTATCATCTGTTACGTAAATGCTCGTTCTATTGCATATAGTATCGACACCGGTAGGGGGGACGGTTGTTATAATCTAATTTGCATATAAGACACATACTGTGCAAGTCAAGCTTACATCGACGAGATCTGTGAAATCTCTGTGTGAAAGCACCGAAACGCAAAGGAACCCCATTCTTGCATTTTGGAGAATTTGTAACAAAGCACCACGCAAGATAAACTTCAATAAGGACACTGTAGCCGCAACCGAATTTGAGCGAAAGACGCCGCATGCATTGGAGTACGCAGCACAGTGCCGTGGCTACAAACAAGGTCTATGGCACTGACACAGCTAAAACGAAAGAAAACATCTAGAAACAAAAGGACGGCTGCACGTAGACGTTCACGCGCTTGTTTTTGTCGAGATGGCTCAAGCGCCATCACGTGACTCGGCTCCACCAATGAAGACGCGTATACACCTTATTTCCTATGCTCACTAGAACACTCTGAAGGAAAGGCAAAGGAATATCACTGTCTTCAGCTTTATTAAGGTGGCTTAGTGGCAGCAGTATCAGCTTGAGAAGCAGAGTTCAGCCGATGTTTGTTGTTTCGCAGGGTGGCGTTTCTATAGCAGTATCTTGTATCTTAAGATACACGATACATTATTCAATGTATCGGAAATACAGATACAGATACTCGTTCTGCGAGACGTATCGCGATACAGATACAAGATACCCAAAGAGTATCTAAGATAGTATCTAAGATACATGTATCTTCGATACTGCCCAGCCCTGCTTATTCCTCTTCCCCCCTCTTTCCTCCTTCCCGGCAGCATTCGTTTTTGCATTCGCATTCTCCGCTCGTTCTCCGTCTTTTCTCGTCTCGTCCCTCGCCTCCAATGCTCACTGCTCCGGAAAGGCGCGTCTTTTCTTTCTCGCTTTCCTTGGACTCTCGTTTCTCCTGCCGTACGTCATCCCCCCAACGCCACTGGCCCCTAGGCATTGCTTTTAGCGGCGCCCATGACGCTCCTTCGCTCTCTGTTGTTTAGAAGGAGGCGACGCATTCGTGGAATGCATTTCCTGCCCCTTCCCTCTTTTTTTTTCTTGGGTGGAGGTGGGGGGGGGGGGGGGAGAGGTTTCGCAGCGCGAGGGGGGAGCACCTCAGAAAAGCTTGTGCACGTCTCGGACCTGGTTTTGCGTTGACACTGTTTGTACACTCGTGCCAGCAGGAGTAACCCACATGGCGCGCGTTTTTACCACCAATATTGGCTCATAGTTAACCGTAGCTAAATAACTTGATGACTGACAGTCCAATCAATCAATCAATCAATCAATCAATCAATCAATCAATCAATCAATCAATCAATCAATCAATCAATCAATCAATCAATCAATCAATCAATCAATCAATCAATCAATCAACGTAAGACGAAGCTTCACCTCGGCCAAATGTACCTGACAACCTAGTAACGGAGATATTCTTTTCGTTGGAAACAAGCACTAGTCTTGATGATGTTTGTTCAGTTCATAGATAAACGCATAGTGGCCTTGAGCATCTATCTAGCTTTCAGATTTTTACAAACAAGATGGTGCAAAAATGAAAGATCCATGTCTCGACTCTCGTGAGCGTTATAACTGCATATATATTTACGTCAGAAGCAAGATGCGGAATGTGACAGACAGTGCATCGCTCTGAATTCTAGGTACGTCCAATGATACTCCAGTGCTCATCGAATTGCCATTTACTGGAGCTCCTATACTTTGCCCCTTTCGGAATGCACTGCCTGAGATCGGGCGATCGAATCGTACGTCCTCTACACAAGCAGCAGAACACGATCATTGTAAGATATAATTCTACAATTTTATTTACAAGCGCTACTTTTTGCACCTGCGTGCATTGTCGCTTTTTCATGACATATCTGTTTCTTTGCTTTCAAACAGATCAAAGAACTATTCCGCAAGGACACTGTTGCCTTCTAGAATTCAGATATTTTGCGATTGCTAAATTTCATTCCCGCTTTATTATAACTTCTCAGTAATACGCTACGTGTTATTCTTTCCCGACAGAAGGTATTTGTTGGCCGGCGCCCCAAAAGAGGCAACCACAAGGTGTAAATTTCCTGAGTACATTTAGCCTCATGTGGTTTTTTGACAATCACGTATCACACGCACTTGAAGCACTCAACTCAAAACAGTATTTATTCGTCGCTCTCTTAGACGCAACTAAAGTGGCACAGATATTGAGGCCCAAAATAAAGAGCGGACGTACCCATCCATGAAATAGGTACATGCGACAAATGTGAGCCTGCAGAAATACCCATCGCGTTGTTTGCCGTCTCTCCTTTTAGACAACTGTTTTAACAGAAAAGCTGTTCTTAGTCGAGGCTTTCATGTCCGGGATTTGTGGTAACTCAGGTCGACATCATGAACGGGTATGTGTTACAGACATTGGGGAACTCCACTACTCACCACTGGTCCACTAAAATGAAGGCAACAGTTTGCCCAACAAACGGGTATGTGCGGCCTATCAGAAAACCATCAAAAGCGCGTATGTGCCACAGCAATTTGGTAAATCCCACCAGACACAATTTCCACTAAAAACGAACAAGGAAATAATTAGCCCAACAAACGGCATGCGCGTTACCATAGTCACACCCCTGTCACGTGACACTTTGTAGCTATAAAAGGAGGTGGCTATACCTCGAAGCTTAACAAGGAGTGCTTAATAAAGAGCAGTGATACAATATATCTGAAATACTCGCAAAAAAAAAAAATAGAAATGCGAAATCCTGATGAACGTAAGGCCACCAGCTTCGCTGTTTCATCAGTGTGCACGAAGCGAAGCTGGCTGATTTTTTTTTTTATTCGTCTATCAGCTGAATAGACGCTGCGCTAACATCGTGCGTCAAGGGAGCGCGTGCTCTCACGTACTGCGTATATGCGGGCTCGTTGGAGCGCACAAATTTGAAATGAATGACGACGGTGCCAACGGGGCCTGTGCTCAAACTACATTCAATTGCCTCTTCTCTTCTTCAGTGAAGCGTGCAAAGGTTGTCTGCATGGGGAGACATCAAAGATTTCTAGGAATATGTTGGACACTAAGACCGCCTTCGATCGGAAGTCGCTTTGCCCACCTTCGTTTTTCCGTCTTCTTTTCGTTCTTTTTTTTTAACAGGAAGGTGTTCTTTTATTCTGGGGTCTACGGAGACTTCACGGACATATTTCCGCCAAGGAAATGATGTCGAAAAAATATACGCGATCAGATGGCAAAGAAACGAAGTTCCGACAACGGGAGTTCAGTCCACGAGCGCTCGCTCCTCGACATTAGATGCCGAGCACGCTATCCACTGCACCACGATCACACGCTCCAGAGGCTTTACAAACGCGCCTCTTATAACTCACACTTTCCTCTCACAGTGCTCGTGGTCGGTGGGCAGGTGACACCTTCTGGCAGGGGTAAAGTGACCCAATGCATCATGGCCATCGCCTCGGCGATTAGCTCTTGCAACGCTTCGTTGCTACGCGTTCGTCCCATTCGGCTCATTTCTAATAAGAGAAGTGCAATTTTGTCAACACTTTAACACACCGTGAGGTGGCGACCTTAGCCCAAGCGTCAGCCTCGCTCATAGCGTCCACCCGTACCCAAAATAGCTCTGCGACGCACGCCTGCCTCGCCTGTCTGTAACACCGCGTTCCAAGCTTACGCTCGCCCCGCGGAAAATCGCGGCCGGGTTACGAGGGAGACACGAGGTGCGTTGCCTTTCTCTGTAGTCTGGCCGCGTGGTGTTTAATAACTCTTTAACATGCCGCGGGATGGCAACCTTAGCCCAAGTTCTGCGTTTAATCAGCGACGCTCTTCTGGCTGTCACACCGCTTTCTCTTATTACGCTTTCACCGTTAAGTACTACAGCTGCCACAACCACAAGGGTTTCTTTAATCACTGGTCATGAAAATTAGCCGTCGAAATGGAGATGTAGGCCTACCACCAATCGCCAACGTGAGTGTATCCACGTTAGACGTTGCTGTAGCTGCCAAACACCTATTGACATTGTGCAAGCTCTCTTATATTAATGTACTGTAAACATTCAAGTACTTTTGTGAGGACACGTTTTACTTTCGTGTTATGCAGACTTCTGTGACGCAGGGATAAACCATGTTTTTTTGTGTGTTTTTTGTGCGCGGAGCATTTTCTCTCGATCGTCTTTTGAAACACGGGGCTCACGTAAAAGCAGCGGAAACGGCTTCTCCGTGAAGAAGGGCGACCCGCTGCCGTTGGTGGTGTTTTAGACGCGCGATATTCACTTTGCGATACGTGCTCTAAATAAACAAAACTCTATTACATGCGGTTGCATTAAGCAGCGAGCGGCCTAATAACATAATGATTCGTTTTCGAATTAGCTTCCGGTTCAATTCTACGAGTGTGGCGTGCCTATAGGCCGCGGCAAGTGAGTTCAAGTCGATTTCAAGTAACACTGTGTTGTGATGTAATTGATAGTGCCTAAAATATAGGCGGCCATGACGCATTCCCTGCTTCCTTGATTGAACGCGGTGCTCGCAGTGCTCAGTAGCATGGCCATTAATATTAGTAGCGGCTTCTAAGGGAAACCATCGCTAGCATGCAAGTTTTGAACGCCACTTCGCGCTATCCAAGGTTGGCTACGGTAGGGTTATTAGCGCTCGGCACACTCACTCATGAGTGCACTCACACACTCACTCACACTCATTTGAACGTGGTGAGTTGAGTATGAGTGAGTACTCGTGCGTGTGAGTGGACATGAGTGTGAACGTGAGTGAGAACTCATGAGTGTGAGTGGTCGTGAGTGTGAACGTGAGTGAGTACTCATGAGTGTGAACGTGAGTGAGTGCGAAGGCTGAAAAAATTGTGGTGAGTGAGTTTGAGTGAGTACTCCCTTAAAGTGCCGACCTATGGAGCTCCGGCACACTCACTCATGAGTGCACTCAACTCACGCTCACTCACACTCATTTGAACGTGGTGAGTTGAGTATGAGTGGACGTGAGTGTGAACGTGAGTGAGTACTCATGTGAGTGTGAGTGGAGGTGAGTGTGAACGTGAGTGAGTACTCATGAGTGTGAGTGGACGTGAGTGTGAACGTGAGAGTGCGAAGGAAAAAATTGTGGTGAGTGAGTTTGAGTGAGTACCCTTAAAGTGCCGACCTACGGTAGGGAGTCGTGGTTTGTGCGTCACCCTTACCTTTGACCTTGGGCACGTTCCGCTCCCTTGGCGGTGTTCCTGTCGAGCCATCCCAGTGTGATGCTATTGGCCGTTGTCGACAGCACGCTCACGGAGGAAGGTCTGCGAAATGCTGTGGAGGCGAATAAGAAATTCGATGTAACTTGTGGGGAGACGAGATTAGCGTAACGGAACTGTGCATAGTTCCCGCAGTATTGCGGGACCTTAATAATTTCTGTTTGCCACCTTTAAAACCATTCTTGAGTCTGAACACTCACTATGAAAAATGAAGAAGAGGGTGACAAAGAGGGTTATCGCTAGCCGAATCCTGTAATTAAAAAAAAAAAAGCCCTCGATGTACATACATTGGAGTGAAGTGGGAGCATATCCACCCTAACGTCAGTCCCGCCTACGTTACCGACGATATCCTTGGAGAAGTGGTTTCGCGGAGGCCGTATATTGTAACACTTGGTCACGTGACTTATGCCTTTGAACACGTCGCAAACACTGCGTACAAGAAGCAACAACAGCGTTGAGGTCATTGCTTCGTATAGGCATAAAATATTATTTGACATCAACTGTATGACTTAACTGATATTATTGTATTTAGATTATTTTGCAATTTTGCTTCTTCGGAAGAAAAAACTACTGTTTAAGCAAACCACCGTTAGCAGTAGACTTCTCGTACAACAATATACCCTACAATATAGATTGACGATTCTCCTAATACGTCAGGTGCGCCAATGATAAAAATAAAAATAAAAAATAAACGTGTACTCACATTTCTGAGACATGTTCACTGTAATAAATAAGAAAAAATAAAATAAGTACTATGCAGATATGGAGTCCCACCGGATAAAGTATTTCCAAGCACAATTATTAATTAAAAAAAAACAACAACACATCATGGCCTCAGTTTTACGTTCTCCTTGGTATTTAAGTACGTCAGTGATCAGTAATTTTTCGCAGGAGGCGCCGCAAGTATCTCTCAAGACAGGTAACTTTTTTCAATAAAACAGCGTTCTAATATTTGCGACTACACGCACTGAACGGGGTTAAAGTACTAAAAGCTTAAAGGCCTCAGCACATTAAGATTTATCAGAAACATTGCCCTAAATACGCGAGAATCTGGAGTAAAACTCAAAAATTGTAAAAAAATATCAAGTCACCATGTGTGAATAACCGACTTACGACCCACAACAACCAAGAACAAGGATCTAGTTCAAACTGCTTTCGATAGTACTATTGCATAAGTATCTGCAGTTACAATAGTGCTACGAATTACTCCTAGCATACTGAGCAAAGTTTGTTTTTTTATTTATTTATTTCAATATACTGCAGACCTTCTCGGTCCAAGCAGGAGTGGTAGTACATAAAATGGTTACAATTCTGTCGAAAGTGACGAACACATTTAAAAAAAAGCATGTTAACAACAGTTTTAAAGATACAGCGTTTAGATCACATGCGAGCATAATACAAAAATGTAATACACTAATTTGAACAAAAAAATATCGCTGATTTCCTGAGCAAAAGATTCTACCGTTTCACAGTTCACCGCAGATGATGGTAGACCATTCCAGTATGATATTGATGATGGAAAAACGGAGTTTTTATGAATGTCGTTATGACTTTTAGGCAGACGTATTGTCTTGTTGTGGTTAGTTCTTGAGGAGTGTCTGAGGGGTTCAAGGAGATGTTCTGTTCTGGATATTTTATAATGCTCATGATACAAATGATACAAAAATTTGAGTTTAGAAATTATTCTGCGTTGATCAAGACAACACAGTTCGGCTTTTTTACGCAGAGCTGTAACACTGGTATGCCTTGAATAACTTGAAAACACAAATCGGACTGCTAAATCTTGGACTCGCTCAATTTTTTTTTATGAGAAATTTGTGATGGGGACTCCGAATTATGTCGGCATATTCTAGTGCCGGTCTAATGAGTGTCTTATACGCGGTTAGTTTAACCTCAGGAGGCACATTCCTTAGTCTTCTCTTGACAAACGACAGCTTTCTTTGCGCTTTTGAACAAATAGCCGTTATATGTGGTTCCCAACTTAGGTTGGATGTTAATGTAACTCCCAAGTATTTTACATGATTACTTTTGGTGATTTCCGAATTTCCTAATTTGTATGGGAAGTTAAGAGGCTTTTTCTTGTTTGTAAAACTTATGGCTACAGTTTTCCTTGCGTTCAGTGTCATTCCCCATTCAGAGCACCATGCCTGAATTTTTTGTATCGGGAATGTCGAAGGAACGCAAATTAAACTCTCTCCATGCAAACCGATCTATACAAATTACGTCGCTTTGTTGATGCCGCCATTATTTCTTACAGGGAACCATGGCGAAATATATGCGCAATGTGGTCGTAATACAAGACTTAATGCCCACTGCACGTGCGATAGGCGCTGAAGAGCGGCCTAATGCAGTGGAAACGAACTAATGCGTGCAGGAGAATGAAATTAAAGCATAAATTCGTCGAGCAAAGGCATTGGTAGATACAAACGTATGTAGGCGCTTGCTGTACACTCATCTGATGACACAGTAAAAGTGCGGGGACAAAGGTCCCGACGAGAGTGCTCACCATGCACTCGTACTGTGTAGTGGACAGTGTCCCTTCCGTACAGGTTGTGCGCGTGGCAGGTGTAGTTGGTGGTGTCACCTGTCTCGGCTGCCTCGATGTGCAGGGTGCCAGAGGGGAGCACGCGGACACGGTTGCTCTGTCGCAAGGGGCCGGAGCTGCACACGAAACGGGAACAAAGAATGCAAGTGGTGAAGTCAGTTAAAAAAAAAAATTCCCACCTCCCGCTAAAGGGGACCATGTGTGGATGCTAAGCAGCGGGGGAGATAATTAGCTTGAGCGGGAGGAACGTCGCCGCTCTCATTTCACGGCAGTGGTCCGGGCGCTCATCGCGGCGCTGCGCAGTAGAAAGAATGAGGCGCGCGTGCTCCGTCATTTTCATACCGCGGAACTACCGTGGCGCCCCCCAGCGGGGTAAGCAGCTGTCACACCACCTGTCATTCGCGCCGCTTCGGAGAGGACTCCTAGAGGAAAGGACGGGGGGGGGGACCGTAGGAGAGGAGAGAGAGAGGGGGGAGGGGACGTGCATGCGCTGTGGTGGTGTGAGACGCGTGAGCCGCTCCGTAGAGTCGATGATTCCAAGAGGAGAGAGGGGGGGAGGGGACGCGCATGCGCTGTGGGGATGTGGGCCGCCGGAGCCGCTCCGTAGAGTAGAGTATTCCTAGAGGAGAGAAGGGGAGAGGACGCGCATGCGCCGCTCCGTAGAGTAGATGATTCCTAGAGAAGAGGAAGGGGGTGAGCGTAGGAGAGCACAGGGGAGGGGACGCGGGGGGCCGCTCCGTGGAGTAGACGATTCCTAGAGGAGAGAAAGGGGGTGAGCTTAGGAGAGAGAGGGGGGAGGGGACGCGCTTGCGCTGTGGTGGTGTGGGACACGGGAAGGAGGGACGGACTAAGCGCCTTCCAAACACATGCAAGCAAGATTAAGGAATGGGGTCAACCTGGGCGACAGACACCACCCGCCTAGCCATTGCTAAGCAGCCTCTCTGTGCTCTCGGCCATGACTCAAGGAATGGGGTCAACCTGGGCGACAGACACCACCTGCCTAGCCATTGCTAAGCAGCCTCTCTGTGCTCTCGGCCATGACTCTGATGATTGTAGTAGGGTTGACGGCCTTCATATTACTACAGTGTTCTGGTTCGCATAATGGGTGCTTCCCTACTTCATGAAAGTGGCCAGACGCGGGACGCGGGACACGGGACGGGGGACGCGGGAGGGACGGACAGAGCCCCGAGCATAAGATGCTTCGCATCTAAAACTCCCCATCTCCCGCTAAAGGGAACCATGTGTGGATGCGAAGCAGCGGGTAGATAATTAGCTTGAGTGGGAGGAACGTCGCCGCTCTCATTTCACGGCAGCGGTCCGGGCGCTCATCGCGGCGCTGCACAGGAGAGAGAATGAGGCGCGCGCGCTCCGTCATTTTCATACCGCGGAACTACCGTGGCGCCCCCAGCGGAGTATGCAGCTGTCACACCACCTGTCGTGCGCGCCGGTCGGTAGGGGATTCCTAGAGGAGAGGACGGCGGGGACCGTAGGAGAGGAGAGAGAGGGGACTTCATGAGCTGTGGGTGTGTGGGACGCGGGAGCCGCTCCGTAGAGTAGAGGATACCTAGAGGAGAGAGGGGGAGAGGACGCGCATACGCTGCGGGACGCCGGAGGCACTCCGTAGAGTAGAGGATTCCTAGAGGGGGAGAGGGGAAGAGGACGCGCATGCGCCGCTCCGTAGAGTAGATGATTCCTAGAGTAAAAAAGGGAGTGAGCGTAGGAGAGGATAGGGGAGGGGACGCACTGTAGGGGGGTGTGGGACGCTCCGTAGAGTAGAGGATTCCTAGAGGAGAGAAAGGGGTGAGCGTAGGAGAGAGAGGGGGAGGGGACACGCATGAGCTGTGGTGGTGTGGGACGCGGGAAGGAGGGACGGACTAAGCCCCCTCCAGACACATGCAAGCAAGATCAAGGATTGGGGTCAACCTGGGTGACAGACACCACCTGCCTAGCCATTGCTAAGCAGCCTCTCTGTGCTCTCGGCCATGACTCTGATGACGGTAGTAGTGGTTGACGGCCTTCATATTACTACAGTGTTCTGGTTCGCATAAGGGGTGCTTCCCTACTTCATGAAAGTGGCCGGACGCGGGACGGGGACGCGGGACGGACGGACAAAGCCCCGAACAAAAGATGCTTCGCATCTAATAGCTTGCCCATCTCCCGCTAAAGGGAACCATGCGTGGTTGCGAAGCCGCGGGGAGATAATTAGCTTTAGCGGGGAGAACGTCGCCGCTCTCGTTTCACGGCAGTGGTCCGGGCGCTCATCACGGCGCTGCACAGGAGAGAGAATGAGACGCGCGCGCTCCGTCATTTTCATACCGCGGAACTACCGTGGCGCCCCCCAGCGGAGTATGCAGCTGTCGCACCACCTGTCGTGCGCGCCGCTCCGTAGAGGATTCCTAGAGGAGAGGACGGGGATACCGTAGGAGAGGAGAGAGAGGGGGGAGGGGACGTGCATGCGCTGTGGGGGGTGTGGGACGCGGGAGCCGCTCCGTAGAGTAGATGATTCCCAGAGTAGAGAAAGGGGGGTGAGCGTGGGAGAGGATAGGGGGAGGGGACGCGCATGCGCTGGGTTGGGGGGTGCGGGACGTGGGGGGCCGCTCCGTAGAGTAGAGGATTCCTAGAGGAGAGAAAGGGGGTGAGCGTAGGAGACGAGAGAGAGAGGGGGAGGGGACGCGCATGCGCTGTGGTGGTGTGGGACGCGGGAAGGAGGGACGGACTAAGCCTCCTCCAAACACATGCAAGCATGATCAAGGAATGGGGTCAACCTGGGCGACAGACACCACCTGCCTAGCCATTGCTAAGCAGCCTCTCTGTGCTCTCGGCCATGACTCTGATGACTGTGGTAGTGGTTGACGGCCTTCATATTACTACAGTGTTCTGTTTCGCATAATGGGTGCTTGCCTACTTCATGAAAGTGACCGGACGCGGGAGGGACGCGGGACGCGGGAGGGACGGACATAGCCCCGAGCATAAGATGCTTCGCATCTAAAAAACCGGAGATAATCAAAGAGCACAATGATGAATACCAATATTTGTGGTTCTACGTGCCGAAACCGCCATATGATTATAAGGCGGGCCATAATTGAGGGATCCGTAGGTTTTGATCCTCTAGGGTTTCTTAACGTGCAGATAAATGTAATTACATGGTCCTCTAGCATTTAGCGTCCGTCTAAACAGTCCAAAGTGTTCAGTCCCTAAGGACATTGCTAGGATTGTGCTGATATAGACAGGGACGTGATCAGCCCGACGCTTTTAAGTCTGTTTCCACGAGGTAAAACTTCCTTGCCGACTTGCCGATTTATATTGAATCATTCACTTTCTGCGCAAACACGAAGACCGAAAAATTGAAGGACACTTTGTACATTCCAAAGTGTGTTCGGCGAAAGCGTGTGGCCATTCCACTGATTATGTCATGTCTTTTTTTCTTTTACACTCTCAGTGGGATAAGACACAAACCGAATGGGTGCGTGTTTTCTTCTTTAATTTTTTACCGCGAATCGCAGCGAGACGCGAGACTCATCTTCCTCCGTTCGCATGCGTTAGTATTTTCTCGCGCTTTGCGCATCGTGCAAACGCCATCCGCGTTCCAGCTCTTAAATTGACGGACCCTTTGTAAATTGGAAAGTGTATTCCGTGAACGCCTGGGTCCATTGAGACGGCGTCGGTCAGAATGATTGCAAACTCTGGGCACAGCGACGCTACGCAAGCAAAGCGCGAGCGCTATAGAGTCCCACGCGACCGGCGTCCGTCTGCGCATCCCGGCGGCCACGTGGCTCCGTGCCAGAGCTCGGATGGACGGACGGATGGACGGACGAACAGACAGACAGACAGACAGACAGACAGACAGACAGACAGACAGACAGACGGACGGACGGACAGACGGACGGATGGCCGCCGGACGGAGGTCGGACGGACACCGGACGGACACCAGACGGACGTGAGCATGAGACATTAAAGGTTTTCGCCTTAAAGATTACACCATCTCCCGCTAAAGGGAACCATGTGTAGATGCGAAGCAGCGGGCGCTAACGCTTACACTGGCGGCGGCGTTGACGCTGGCGCTCATCGCAGCGTTGCACAGGAGAGAAACCTGGGGGGGGCGCAAAGCACGCAGTGATGGACCGGTGTTTCCTACTGGAACATCCCAATCGCTGCTAATGGGCAATGAGAGACAGAAGACTGGGACTGGACACAGAGACCCGCAGTCCGCTTTTAGTTAACGCGCACGCTGTGAATTTTTTATCATTCGACAACGCACAGGACAAATCTCCCACCGGCACCACATTGCAGGTCAGGATCCATTGCCATATATACGGGGTGGCCAATGAACGGTTGTGCAGCGCGAGCAGTCGGTTTTTTTCAACCAAGAAACTCGCTAGCAGACGCTGCCTGCGTCGGCGTCGCGAGGCGAGAGAGGGGGGGAGCGTAGGAGAGGGAAAGACGCGCATGCGCAGTGGGGGGTGTGGACGCCGCGGGCAGGGATGCCTAGAGGAGAGAGGGGGGAGCGTAGGAAAGGAGAAAGGGGGGAGCGTAGGAGGGGGAGAGAGGGAGGGGACGCGCATGCGCAGTGAGGTTGTGGCCTCCGCTGGGAGGGATGCCTAGAGGAGAGAGAGGTGGAGAGGAGGTTTTTTATTTTTATTTTTTTTAATGGGTTGGCGCATGCGCAGTGGGGGGGTTGGACGGACGGACGGACGGACGGACGGACGGACGGACGGACGGACGCCGGACGGACACCGGACGGACGGACACCGGACGGACGTGAGCATGAGACATTAAAAGCTTTCGCCTTAAAAGTCTCAGGGGCTAATTGTTCCTAGTGCCAAAACATCGTCCTGCAATGTTTATTTTAGAAAGAAACGTGGATTGAAATAACGCCCAAGAATTACAGGATAGCTATTACGCGCACGGCCTCTTACGGCGCTAAAGTGCAGTGGTTAGAAAGATTAAACACATGTTTACTTGAAATGCGCAGTGTGGGCGCTCATGTACTTGAAGTAATGCCTTTTGCGCGAACATGTATTTTGTGTCTTTTTGTGATGTGCTTGGGATGTAAAAAAAGCCGGCAGATCCCACGCACTGTGGGAATCGATGTAATGCGAAGCAGCCAGGAAGGAGCAAATCCTGCTTTAGATAATTTGCATGTCATGTTTGACATGTTAGGACCTGTCATTTATGTTCCTCATACAGTCACGTCGCGCAATACCAATTTTGGTGTATATCAAGCTAACGAAACGGCCGCGAGCGCGCCATGAGAGTGGAATGCAAGTCATGTCGCTCATGACATGTCATGATTTCCATATTACCACTTGTCATTTATGTTCGTCATACAGTCACGACACTCAATACCAAATTTGGTGTATATCAAGCTAACGAAACGGCCGCGAGCGCGCCATGAGCGTGGCATGCAAGTCATGTCGCACATGACAAGTAATGATTTTCATATTACCACTTGTCATTTATGTTCGTCATACAGTCACGTCACTCAATCCCAAATTTGGTGTATATCAAGCTAACGAAACGGCCGCGAGCGCGCCATGAGCGTGGAATGCAAGTCATGTCGCTGATGACATCATGATTTCCATATTACAACTTGTCATTTATGTTCGTCATACAGTCATGTCACTCAATACCAAATTTGGTGTATCTCAAGCTAACGAAACGGCCGCGAGCACGCCATGAGCGTGGCATGCAAGTCATGTCGCACATGACAAGTCATGATTTTCATATTACCACTTGTCATTTATGTTCGTCATACAGTCACGTCACTCAATACCAAATTTGGCGCATATCAAGCTAACGAAACGGCCGCGAGCGCGCCATGAGCGTGGCATGCAAGTCATGTCGCACATGATGTCATTATTTGCATATTGCCACCTGTCATTTATGTTCGTCATACAGTCACGTCACTGAATCCCAAATTTGGTGTATATCAAGCTAACGAAACGGCCGCGAGCGCACCATGAGCGTGGTATGTAAATCATACCTTTCATGACAAGTCAGTCATGATTTTCATGATATGACCTGCCATTTACGTTCGTCATAGAGTCATTTATGCCATACCAAATTTGGTATAAATCCTATTAACGATACGGCCGGGAGAGCACAAAGGTCGTAGGCGGCTAGATAGATAGATAGCTAGATAGATACGCTCAAAGTCGCCGAAGTTCGCTAAGAAATGCTTCGCATTTAAAAACATGGCAAAATATAGACAAGGACTGAAGAAGAGACAACACGGCGCTGAGTTCTTCAGTCCTTGTCTTTACATCCCAAGCATGAACCACCAACTAGCCCAACTTTCGCTTCTAGTGCAATTTATTTTTTGTGATGTGACTAGGTTTCTTGATACTAGCAACGAATTAGCTGTGCTCTGAACAATCGTAACATTACTTCCTACACTCTAAACACGGTTACCTATAAAGTAACTTTTGGGCGTGAGTAACTTATGAAATAAAGGTTACAAAGGAGTTTATTTTCATGTTTTCGTTATTGCGCGGTGTCTAAAAGTTACAAAATCCACATTTCGAGCAATGCATACGTTACCAGCGCGAAAAGCGCAGTGTAACCTGTCCGTAGTAACCTATGAACAACTCTGTAACTTATGTGTACACAGTGTCACCGGGTCCCTCGCCAAAAAAAAAAAAAGAAAGGGTAAAAGCACGGTGAAGGTATACCGCATGCACTGCGAGCGCGGGTTCTCCTGACCATCCTGACCGCTAGGCGGTCGGCTGCGTTCGGCGCCATAAAGTCTAGACGATGGGAAGGCGCCACCGCTGGCGCAGCGCATGCGCACCGCGTGCATAGCATGCAGCGTGCAGCGCCGAATCGCCCGGGCAGCACTCGTGAAGCACGCCGTTTTCTGGCGGCGGTTGCGAACTTTGTTTCCAATTCCTTTCCTTGGGTTTGTGCATGCGTTGCGTGAAACCGGTGATGCCGTTGAGCAGCAAAGATATGTGGGGTGTGCTGCGTGGCAGCTGCAACGAAACATCATGTGAGTGTCGGCGTTACGTCGTTTTTCGTTCACCGGACGACTCCACAGCAAGCGCCATTCGTTGCGACTACTGCAACCACTGCCCAGCGGCTCATGGCCGAATAACTGACTTGGGTAAGTGGCTTTTGTTTCAGATACACTTTAACGGCATGTGAGGTCTTCCTTATTTCAATACTTGTCAAATCGGGACTTTTCTCAGCTGGTAAGAGTGGCCTCGTTTGTGGATTTTGTTGTTAGGGTGCTTGTCTTATATATATATATATATATATATATATATATATATATATATATATATATATATATATATATATATATATATATATATATATATATATATATATATATATATAAGTTTAGTCGGTTTATCATTGCGCATTACTGACCTATTGCTCGCGACACTGTGTAGAGAGATATTTTTGTCGATTTATCTGCTATCTGTGCTCGTTTTATAGCAGAGTACTAGCGCAGCTGCGTCGTGTATGTCATGTGCTGTCATTGAGAAGTAGGGTGTGATTATCCTTCTCCAAATAAATATCGCCTTCTCATGTGCGCTCGTGCGCAGCGGTGATTACGGGCTTTCGTGTAGTCATAAATCCGCAAGCTTCCAGTGGATGGCTGCGGCATCAATATTTTAAACCAGAGTTCTAGAACTCTGTGCGTGCTTTCTGTACTTGTGAAGTGAGTTCTGCGCCGTAAGCTTTTGACGATACGCTTGGGGCACGAGTGAAAGTACTTAATATGTGGCGCCACAGAATTAGGGTTTATGCAACACATAAACGAAACTGGTTGACTGAGGGTTCAGCGCACCATATTGTGCAGACGGCATCGATAGCGTGACAGAATTTAACGTTTTGTTACGACACGATTCTGTCTCTTATTTCATTGTGTATTCTACGTAGGTGGTACAGAACAAGATAATGGAGTTGAAGTGCCTAACCAGAGCGCGCTGCCTGAGCACTCGAAAGGTTAGTGGGCGCAGCACACTTGGATTTTTTTTTCTGTCCACCGCGGTGGATCAGTGGGTACAGTGCTCGGCTGCTGACCCGCAGGTCGCGGGTACGACCCCGGCCACGGCGGTCGCATTTCGGTGGAAGCGAAATGGTAGAAGCCCGTGTACGTTGTGAGTGCACTGTGCGTTGTCAGTGCATGTTAGAGAACACCAAGTGGTCGAAATTTTCGTAGCCCTCCACTACGGTGTCCCTCATTATCATATCTGGTTTCGCGACGTAATAGCCCCAGATATGATTATTATTAGAATGTTTGTTTGTCCAAAAAAAGTTCTTATTTTGCTGCCTCTCCCTCTTGCTATGGCTTGTTTCTGAATGCTTTCACATGTTCACGAATGCGCACGCTTCGTTTTACGGCGTCGGAGTTTATTTGACATGATTTCTCGAACTCTGCGCGCATCTCGCTCCTTGTGCATTGAGTTCTGTGTCGCAACCTTTCAGAGGCCAACTACGGGCACGAATAATCGTATTTGTGTGGCGACTGCGCAGTCCATGCTTAGTTCCATGCTTAGTCCATGCGCAGTTCATGCTTAGAGTAAGCCCAAACGCCAGATTTAGGGTGCCTTTAGCAACTTCTAATTTCGCTAAACCGTAATCACGTTATGGCTCGCTCGAGCCATCAGTGAAGTTTGTGACGTGCGTACGTATTCAGTGATTATACTTAAACCGTTTCATGTCTCGCGTGATCGATGCCCCGAATTTCCCTTCGAAGCCACGTTCGGCTGCCGAAACTGAAATCGCACAATAGAAATTTTGATTTTTAGTAGTTCAGCACCGTAGGACAATACCACGTAAACATCCATGTTTTCAAGTACTACGTATCACTGTAAGGATGAAGACGCGTCAAAAACTTTGATCGATGGGCATTTTACCAGTGGCTTATGCAGTTGATGCTTCTGAAATCGCAGCTTTGAAAACGGAACTCTGTTCCCAAACCTATAGGTTGGAGCCATGTATTCTAATCTTTTTTTTCTGTCGCCCACTGAGCAGGGTTGCAGCAAGCACTTCTGGTAGCTAGCGCTCAACGTGTGCGTCTTTCTGTCTCCCCGTCTTTCGCGATACCATCGTTCTGCCACGCATTGCCCTTATCCTTACTCTACCCAAACCTCTACCCATGCTGTAGGATACTATCGTGGAGCCGCTAACGAATATTGCGACAAAAGTCGCAAAACAAGAAACGAAAGTGAATCTTATCAGCACTATCCTCCGGAAACGCTAGATCAAAGGAAGTAATTAATGACTCCTCCTGAAAACGGTTCGATTAACTTGGCGCGAGTCTCAGGCGCGGTCCTGCAGAGGTTGGTTAGCGTTGGCCGGTGATCTATATTTCTCACCTTCCGCGAGGCGCTATCGCGAGCGCGCACAGAGCGAGGGAATTTCGCACTCTTGAACCTTTTTGAGAGAGCGTATGTCGGGGAAGGGGAGAGCCTGGGGAGAGGAACAGCCGGGAAAGCGATGCAGATGCTGCAAAATAGCAGGGCTTCTTGTTCCTTGCATTTCGCTGGCAGCGGCGGTCCTTCTACCAAGTGAGCGAGACGATGGTGAAGTCAAAGAAAGAGAGAGAGAGAGACCGAGAGGCTCGAATTAGACTGGATCAGAATCGTAGCCAAAGCATTCATTGCTCGAGACGCCTGCTCCTTGTTCTGCGTTTTTGTCTTTCTTCCTTCTTTTCTTGCTCGTAACTATACGGGCAGGTTTTTCGAGAGCCAGGGTTAGGACGCCAGAGGGCCTGCTGCCCATTTGGAGCGAAATACCGCCGCCTTCCCTCGATTACGGTTCGAGCTCCCAATACGTCGACGGCGGCAGGGGTGCGCGTTCGAGGTGAACACTTAGTGCGGGCGGTACACCAAAGCCTCGAGCTCCTCACCGCAGCGTTCTCGCGAGCGTGAGCCCTCTTTTAGAGCTCGCGCGCTGCTCGGACAATGCCGCGAAACGGGGAATGCTGGTGTCCCTCTTCTCCTCTCTCCTCTCCGCAGCCCGATTTGTTGTTTGCGCCCGCGGCCGTTCGCAATGGCCTGACTCTCATCGTTGGCGAAGACAGAGGCCGTCTCCCAAAGGATGAACGCGGCCTGATACGCGGAACTGCAGAGGTGGAACACACAGGGCAAAGGTCTTCGCTCCCATTCTTTGGACGAACGATCCCAAGGACGACGGCGGCGGAGAGATTATGAGGCGGACAGGAACGGAATCGAGCCGAGAATGTGAGAGGCAGCCAGGCGAGCGGTTGTTACGGCAGGTTTTCTGGTAATGACCGCCACCCGTCGTCATTTAGATCCCCGGAAATACGTTGGATGAACGAAAGAGCGAGGATTACGATAAAATAGGTGTGAGCGGGAAAAGCGGTCTCTGCTTCCACAGTCACGTGTTCGGGAGAATAAAGGAGTAGTGTGGAGAGAAATGGCCGCGTAGCGTAAAAAGAGGTCGTAGTACCTCTGAACGGCCACGTACGCGGCCCCGCTGCTTTCCACGCTGTTTACACGGTGAATGCGAAGGATTACGAATTGACGGTGTGCGACAGATGTAACAGCCATCGCTCCTCTAACGTGACGGACGGTCGAAGGCGGTGCGGTGCCTTCTAGCGTGAGGTTCCTATAGATAAATCTATGGGATCTTGAACTAACGCGGCCCCAGGGACAGGAAAAGAGCACAGGATGCGTGCTGTTTGAAAGAGGAGCGAGCATTTGGGCTAGCTGAAGCGTACACACCTTGTTCGCCACTCCCTCACTGGTGTCGGTTGACCCGCTGTTCTGCAGGGAAGCTCGAGGTCTTGGTTTAGGGCGACGCTCACCTCCCTGTTGAAGGACACTATGCGTGCGGGTGCTGCGAAACACAGAAATGGTGGGATAGGCTCAGCAATGCAAACGCGATGGAAAATATAGGGGGAGGGCTAGCGATGCACTGGCTTTTCTGTATGTTCCGCCGACCAGACCATAGAGATACTCGTCTGAAGAAATACAGTGCGATAGAAAACAATATAACTCAAACGAGAGAAGGGTTCTCACCCCGTACTTCCGGACTCTGGGTGACGATGCGCGTGGCCGGTCCCTCACCGGCGCCCGTGGACGCGGTCACCCAGAACTCGTAGCGCTGACCCGTGCGCAAGCCGCGGGTCTCGTGCCAGAACTGGGACGGAGGCACGGACACCGGCCGCGCCGGCACGCTGCCCGAGACCTGCTGCGCATGGATTGAAACGAGTGACTAACTCTAACGACCCTTTTACGCAAAGTGGCGAGAGTGAATTATATTTTCGGTTTAATTACAGGGTTTACCGTCCAAAAGCCACAAACAATGTGCATGACTGACGTCGTTGTGGTACTTTTGAACTGAAATTGCTTAAATTCATGCTTGCTCTCTTCTCCTCCACCTTTGAGATTGAGGGAGAGTGTACGAAGCGTACACAAACATACATGCGCTAAGGTAAGCAGTTACTGTAGTCCAGAAGGCAAGACCAGTTGTGGAAACGTTGGTTCCAGCAACACGCTGTTTTCAAGAACATTCATATCTTCAAACCTCCATCTTTTCCTGAACTCCTGCCTAGCATGTAGGGGTAGACACTTAACGTTTACACAGCTAATACTAAAGATCTGGCCACAATCTCAATAATCATGCAGTGCAGCACAAAAGTAAAAGAAAAGCGACCAGGCATTCAACGCAACGTCTTCAGTGCGGAGCGCCTAGAGATCGACAGTGACACATTGAGCCACTCACACTATCGCAGCTTATCGCACAGTTTACAGAGATTCTCTTAGAAAAGTTGACGTTTCCGATCCACTCTGGAAGCGCTGCCGGCATTGCTAGCACAGCAGCTGCCATGGCGACACACTAAGCTGACCGTGGAAGAAACGGACGCCCAGTGCTGGGGGGATCTCTGCCAATCTCGGCGCATTCATCCCAGTGGAGTAGCGCAATCCCATTGAGGCTAAACTTTCGAACACGACACTTACTTTCTTTGTATAGTGGCTCTAGTGCGAGATAAGAACTGTTTCCGAGTTTGCTTGCCACCGCGTGCTGAAGCAGAGAACGCGCCGAGCTACCGAACAGATTGTGAAGAAAAAAAAAAAAAGCCAAGAAAACACTCTTTTCGTTCCAGTTCACATGTCGCGTCTTCCATCTCTCTCTCGTCGTTTCCAGTACACAATGGGATTCCTTTTTACATCTGAATTCTCGCTAGTTCGCCGATTGCGAACTTAGTCTCGGGAGTTTCTTGCTTCTTTATTTTCGCCATCTGACGCCCCCCATTTTCTTGCAAAAGCCAGTGAAGAGCTTTGTCGATTTCGGCCCCTCCTGCTTCTCTGCAGTGTTTCGTGGATAAGTGGTTTATACTTGGAAGCTGGGGTAATGTGGGGAGCATTATGTAGTGAGTGATTGCGAGATTCAGCAAAGAGGCGTTGTTAAGAAGAGAAGAAAATAAACTTGAAGATCTTTGGCGCTGGACTTGATCGGCAGTCATTTATTTACGTCCTTTTCTTTAGAAAAAAAATAACGGGTCTGCAAGACCAGCTGCGAGTCTTCGACGCAATCGGAACACACAAGCCGACGCAGGCTGAGATCGCTTGCTGCAAGACTCTATGAAGTTTTAGGTTTAACTTAGGAGAAAGAGTCGGTCCTACCACTCTACTTATTGACCATTCTTCACGAGACTTGTATCTTTTTATCGCAAGATTTCGACTTTAGGGCTCCAAGGTCGCTGATTATTTATCAGAGAGGGCGTGAGAGAGTGGTGGTAGCTTGACGAACCTGCTTGGTGATATAAAAAAACAGCCTCCAAAGAGAAAATGCATCATGAGACCACGTTCGCTTTCGCGTGGTCACGTTTCTCTCGCAGCTCGATATATTCGCTGCCATACGTCATTCTCAGAAACCTGGGCCAAAGGGATATGGCCAAATGGCGCAAGCATCGCAGAATCCGCAGTGATATTGCGCTTTCCTCTATACTTCAAAATTTCGGCCCGGTTGCAAATGTGTCTCAAAGTACTTTCTCAATTCTGGAGGTCGAACGAGGGTGATATTTCGTGAGTGAGCTAAGAAGTGGCCCTATCGGCGACTCGCTCATCTGGGTGGGGGGTGTCACGGTAAGGCGAAGTCTTTTTTATTGCTATTATAGTTTGTTCCTCTGAAAGAGTAGCACAACCTGCGATAGAGTTACATGATAGAACGTGCAATGGAATTCGCGAAACTATGTAACGTCGATTTGGAGGCTATAACAGGTTTCTTGTACAAAGAATAATTCACTCGCGTTACCAGCCACCTCGCCGGCTTTATCGGAGCGAAAAGTCTTTTTCAAAATGTTCAGATTTGTTCTATACTTAACTCGTAAGCTTCGTGATGTAAGACAGAGCACTTCACAAACTCAACCTCGTTGGTCATCAAAATTTCCGGGGCTTGCTGCGGCAAAGAAAGTAGAGTAGTGAAGCATTTTTTCCCCCAGAGCTGCGCAGCTTTGGCTCGGTAAGGCTACTTGCTCTTTGAAACCCTTACGCTCAGCTAGTTATGCGTGTTGGTCAGAATTAATGCCTGTTCGATGTGCCGTCGTCTCACAGATCAGCACTGTCACCTGAACTTCAGAAGTACGTGGTGACAGCAGGTTGCATGGCAGCCCAGTGCGTGGTGGAGCCGGTCACTGCGTTGGAGGCGCTCCTCGTCGGTTTAGAAGCTTGACTGGCCTCTTCTTACTTACCCGCCGTGGTAGCTCAGCAGGTAGGGTGTCGTCCTTCTAACCTCGAGGACGCGGGCTCGATTCCAGACCACGGTGGCCGCGTTTAGATTAAAATGAAATGAAAGAACACCCGCGTACTTTGATTCAGATGCGTTTTAAACTCATTGCTCTGCTTTTGTTGCGTCACTGCATATAACTGACTCGCATGGAAAGCTAAGAAATACGCGAAGAGCCTGTGCATGCAAGATGTCGCTTCATGTCAGTGCACGTTAAAGAACACCAGATGGTCAAAATTTCCGGAGCCCTCCACTACGGCGCCCCTCATAATCATATCGTGGTTTTGGGACGTTAAACCCCAGATATTATTATTATTATTATTATTATTATTATTATTATTATTATTATTATTATTATTACTATTGCGATATGTCGCTTGCAGCGTGATAAGCGGTAGCCCATACAGGCCAGGAGCCTTAATAACTATATACATAAACCCGCGCAATTCCGCACGCTGCAGGATGTCGGGCCTACAGTCCGGAAGTCTGAACATGGCTGTCATGGTTACCATTTCAACAAATCAAGAACTACTCATGGTTAGCCATTTTGAGGTTAGCCATTTTGACCGTGCCAACGTTGTACAGATCAGGTGTACCCGTAACGCGCCGAAACTGTGTGCCACTTATTGTTAATCAGGTTAATGACGTCCGACAACAATGCTTGATGTGCAAGAAGTGCTCTTTATTGGGTGACATAATTTTGACAGCGTGTTGTTCAGTAACGGGCGCCTAAGTCTATCGGCATACACGACCGCTTGCGCACTTAGCTCAAGTAGGAACGCGGTCAATGCGGACAAGAGTCGAACCCAAAGTTTCGCCACCAAAGGCAATTTGCCACAAATATATAACGAGCCACTCACCCCGGCGGCGTGTTTCGTGAGTTCGAAGCGTAATGCTTGACGCCCTTATATGATTGCTTGAGAAACTCGCATAAATCAATATTACCACGTATAAAACCAGAGCTGACAGTCAGAGAGGACGCCACGGGGCATCCGCGGCTTCTGACCCGGCCCAGAAGTTCTACTGCAATCTCCAAAGTCATCTGAATATGTGTTATTGTGGATTATCGTTACACTCGAAAAGAGTGTGAACCTGCTTGTAGCGTGCTGTGCAAAAAGGGCATCATTGCCTCCGGGCAGGGATAAAATATACTAACAGTTTTGGTTGAACTTATACAACTACCTACTGTAAGCAGCGCGCAACCACGAAAGATTCCAGCTAGCCGAACGGAGAAGTTCAGAGGCAGACTGTAATCACTAGCATGACGTGCAAGCCAGTTACGTGTTGCTCAGCGCCGCAACGATACTCCTCTGTGCCCCATCTAAAACCTGTCCATCATGAAGAACCAGATTACTGCGTCCACTGGTACTCGTGCGCCTTTTTTCCTTCGGAGAAATCTTCAAAATGCGGTCCACGCGCAGCACGAAATGGCAGCAATGGCCACAAGACAGATGCTGAATATCTGTGGGCGAAACCATACGAAAGGTGTATACGTATACCTTTCAGGTATGAACCCTTCACGGCTCACTTGCAAGGCGCGATCGACCCTTTGACCCATTGGTCCGGTGAACGCAGTGAATATCTATCGGAGGAACGACGAAACTTCAAGATACGAAAGATCTTATATCCCGTTGCCCCAGCAACAGGTGCTTCGCGAAAACTCCGAAATAACTGGTCAGATGTGCCGAGTTAAACACGCGACCCTCTGTCGTTTTTTTTTCTTTTCTTTTCTTTTTTTTTTTTGAGGAGGCCTTCCGCGATGCGTCCGTTGCAACAACACCGCGAGACTTTTCTGCCTTGAAGCTTCGTCGTACCTTCGGTAGACAGGTGTTGCCGTCACCGGACAGGTTGGCATTCGCTGTGGCTACTTTTTTTCTGGTTCTCACCTAAAGACTACATGCCTTACACCGTGTTGTGGACGCAGTATGCTGGCCGTGCTGCTGCCTATTGCGCACGCGATGCCACGTCCGAGACCTTCCTGCGCGCACAGCGGTGCTCCGCACGCAGACCTAAAGCTGCGTGTAATGCGTGGCTGTATGTGGGAAATAAGAGAGTACACTGACCTGGTTGGACGCATGGGCATGCACCCGGCTATACACAGTGTAGCGCTGGAGCACGCCTTTTGCCTTGGGTGGTGGAAGCCAGCTGATCAAGATGGCGTCCGGTGCCAGGATCAGTGCCTTGATGTCCGCAGGTGCTTCGGGCACTGAACGAATTAGCGCCCATTCAACGTCCAGATAATGACGATTACTTGCAACAACAAGAAATTAATTGGCTACAAGGACCCCTTCAAGTTACCAACACTGTTACTTGGGAACCGGCAAATTCAAAGCCTCACTGCTGATGAAGTAAACTAGCACATAAAAAAGAAAACAGGCGCAGAAAAAGGAGGGCAATTAAGAACGTTTGACTTTATTTTCTGTGTCCGTAGTGTTCTTGCTGCGTTATTGTAAATCAGGCACTATAACCCGACATTAAATTGTTCATAGCCTCACGTTCAACGTTCAGGCTCCGTCGGGCGATTTGTACAGATAAAGGTGTAAGTATGTTTGAAGCTGCTATTTCAAAAGGGAAGCTCGGTAAATGCACAGACTCCTTTTACAGGACACTCTTGCGACAGGTAATGCGCTCGCAATCTTACCGTCCTCAGGTGTGCTGCAGTGTACTGGCTCGCTGAATGCTCCTGTTCCGGCGCCAGTGCGAGCGGCTACGCGGACGCTGTAGTTGCGGAAAGGCTCCACGCCGCCCAGCACGACTGACGTGACGTCGGAAGATACGTCGCGCTCGGTCCATGTTGGCCCCACCTGGGAAGACGCCGTCTCGACTTCTTCCAACCCTGATTAAGTGAACAAGGTAAGGATGCAATGATAAAGTGAAGGGAAGGACCACTTGATATTTCAGGCATTTCTCATATTTTTAGAAGATGAAGAGGGAAAAAGTAAAAAATCACGCCATATCCACGAAGTGAATGATGATGAGTGGGCGAAGCTCCGGAGGTAATCTGGTAAACCGTCAATCCCCGTAAATTTTGCCCACTCGATCATCATACAAAGACCTGACACACAAACGCGGGGGGTCCTCATATATGACGTTAAGCTCAGGGGAACGTTTGTTGTCGGCGTTGCCGTTTTGCCTTTCGAGGGCGAGAGCGCGTTCACGATCGTTTTCATCCATGGCAGAAAGAGAATGTGTGGTCTGGAACGCGCTTATACTTCACGGTCATCAGCGTCATCGTCATCGTTATCACGTGTAGTGGGTACATTCCACTATAATGGAACGCGCTTATTCTTGGTCATCAGGCGTCATCGTCATCTTTATCACGTGGAGTGGATACATCCCACTATACGTGGCTACGTACTACTACTACTACTACTACTACTACTACTACTACTACTACTACTACTACTACTACTACTACTACTACTACTACATACTACAGAGGAGGGACAGACCCTCACCCTAAGGAGCTTCGCCCCTAAAAACTGATAAGAGAAAGACAAGAGGATTAACCGGGCTACGATTGTTGTTATACCTGATGATATTGCTTTTCACCGTAGTAGAGGTTGTCACTTGTTAATTCATTCACATTTTCTCTCAAATTTTACGCGGTTTTGACTTCGAATTTTCTAACGTTTCTCCGTTTTTTGTGGCCCTCGTTCTCCTGTTCTCTTGCATACAGACGCTAACATTTCGTACAACACGGGGAACTAAAAGCTTTTAGCTTAGCTAATAAAAAAAATTATCGATGATGACAGTACTGCCTAATGCGAATTTTGAGCGCAGCTTCTTGTTAAGGCAACGCCGACTGTGTTTCAAGTTTTGACTATCCGTAGTTGTAGCAGCGTAACACTCGTTACATATCGCCACAGAACCTCCCAGCGCTCGAATGCTATGCACACCACTCTGTGCATTGCAGGTGTCGCGAACCAAGCGAAACACCGAGAGCCCCGTTAGGACTAGCGAAGCCAGCCGCCGTGCACGTGCCAGCCCTGCATGCGCACGAGCTCCGACCGAGGGGCCAGCGCGCGGGACAGGAAGAAAGCGAGTTCAGAGGCCAGTGGCTCGTGATATCCAAAGACTCCGCGTTCTCTCTCTTTCGTCCTCGTTCGCTCTATCCGTTACGCCGACGCCGAAGGCGACGCCGCTCAGCGCAAGAACTGGTGCGTAAGAGCCGCGCTCTGATAAAAAAGTCGCAGTTTCGCCACTAGGGCGAAGCAATGAATGCGATAGCAAGAAATTAAAATGTTCGCACGAGGAACGACAAGCAGCTCAATACTCGTAGCGCGTCGCTGCAGCATGAAGAGGGACGCTCGAAAAGAACGCATAGATATACGCAGTACACGCGTGAACAACTGTCACAGTTGTTACGTCTTTGCGTTTGAGAAATGCGCTGCAAGTTTCCACAATGCAGAAGCCAACGCTGTTTGATATTTCTTCTTTTAAACAGCGGCACGTGGAATGACCCCTCTGCGTCTCCTGCCACGCGGTGACGTCTGACGCAAAGTGGGCCCGGTGTTCTTTTCTTTTTCTTTCCACATCGCGAGTGGGTACAGAATGAGGCAGGCAGGCAAAGAACTTTATTAGTATCCGGAGGCGGCGCTCGACCCCCCTTAGGGGGTGACACCGGTGGGCCACTCCCACGACGGGACGGGGAGGTTAAATTCCACGGCCAGAGGCTACTTTTTCGTGCGCGTCTCAAGGGCAGTTTTCAAGTTGAACGAAAATGTAGGAGCGTTGCATGACAGAAAACATGCTTAAGCTCCTCCGAGATCTGCGTACTGCGAGCGGTAAATGGTGCATATAAATAGCTCGCCGTTATACCGCAGGCACAAGCATGGTGCGTAGCTGTGAGAGAGGGTGTGACTATGGCATATAAGGGCTGTTCAACGCGACTAATTATTAATAAGTTGGTGGGGGGCACGCATTAACTTGGAACGCTCCGTGCGTCAGGGCTGCCCTCTTTCACCATTGCTTTTCAGTTTGTTTTTGGAGCCTTTCTGCTTGAGTGTCATTAGCAGCAATTCCGTCCGCGGATTTAAACTGCATGAGAATGAAGTGCGATTACTTGCGTATGCTGATGACGTTGCAGTTTTTTGTTCTGATCGTGACAGCATTAACGAAGTAGTGTGTTTAGCGAAACAGTTTTGCAAGGCCAGTGGGAGTTCTGTTAATTGGGAAAAGTGCTTGGGATATTGGCACGGAGATTGGCCTTCCATCCCGGACATTTATGCTAACATGCCGTGGGTGAATAAGCCCGCAAAGTATCTGGGTGTGCCATTAGAATTTTATGGCGATAGTGAGCCGTACTGGCGGCGGCAAGCTACTGAACTGCGCGAAAAAGTGGATAAAGTTAGAGGATGGGATTTTTCGATCTTCTCGCGGGCCACGGTATGTAACCTTTTCTTTGTCTCCAAACTCTGGTACACATTACAGGTTTTGCATTGCTCACGTATACATGTGCAGAAGCTGCATCGCGTGATCGCAGTATTTATATGGGGATCAGTGTGGGAACGGTCTAGTCGCACTAATCTGTTTCGACGTGTTCGCTGCGGCGGTCTCAGTCTGTCACATTTGTTTCTAAGGCAAGTCGTTAGCCGTTTTATGTTTCTGCGAGACACAAGAGATCCGTTTCTACGTGCAGTTATTCAGCTGAGACTTGGAAGAGTTCTACCGTCACTCGTTGTCACCTCGTATCACGTGCATGGGGCACTTAAGGGTTATTTAAAAGAAGTTGTTGGAGCATGCAATTTTCTAATGGCACGTTTTTCTAGCCAATATCTAGCGGGAGTAAAACGAAAAAGGCTGTACAAGGACCTTGTCGACCTTGTTTTACCGGTACCACTCTACAGGAGTTTGTATCCTGCTGGACGTGGGCAAAATGTACTAGCAAGAGTTAAAAAAATGACTGTACCATCCAGTTCAAAATCCTTTTTTTTTTCAAGCTCCATACAGGGACTCTAGAAGTTAAAACGTGGATGCAAGAGAGGGGTCTGTTTGTACCGTGGGGAACGGACTGTTTCCTATGCCGCAAGCCTGAAACCATCGAACACGTATTTCTGGATTGTTGGGAAGGCGTGTTCTTTTGGGACATACTGCAAAGAACTATCAAAAAAGATCTACCGCTAGATGCCTATGGGATCCGGTTTTTACCAGTTTATGACGAAGATGGAGGAGTGCCTTACGATGTCGTTATGTTGCTCGGCCTCTACAGTATTTGGAAAAAGTACATGGCAGTTCGTCATACCGATATCAAAACAATGCCTATTCGTGAATATTTCCGCCTAATGATCTCGAACTTTGTTGACGAATGTAAAATTATGGACCCAGTACCAGAGTGGCTCGGGAAACTTGAGCCACTTATGGGCATAAAGGAATTATAATGGCTATGTAAACTACACTGCTTCTTACCTCTGTCCACGCTGTTCATGCACTGTAATATTACTGTATGATGTGCAAGTAATAAAGAAAAAAAAATGGTGCGTAGCTGTGTTGTCTAGCGCAGCGGGAGCTGCGGATCGAGGGGTCGCTAGTTCGAATCCCCGGTCAGGTGCTCTGGAATTTTTTACTAACATTTTTTTTGTACCTTTTTTAAATACATATACATATGCGGGACATGACGGCGACGGCAAAAATCAGCCGAGAGTGTCCATATAAATGTTATCGCAACAAACAAACAAAAAAGACACTGTCATGACAATAGCAGGTAGGTAATGCTCACTGTGATATGCGCAAAATGCTCACCATAAAAACTACGGTCGACCATATTGTAATGGATACGATAACCCTTGTGGAGGCCGTCCAAACTTTTTTCGTGCAGCACTGCCCATGAGACACGTAAGCTCGTGGTCGAACTGGCTGAGCAATGGACTCCCGACGGGGCCACCTGAGGCACTGAGGATAAGAAAAAACAGTGAAGAATACACAGTCAAATCAAAGTTGACAGAGCTTCGCCTTCCCATAAGCGCTGAGAAAGGGATGCCGCTTTTTATGAACAACAAGAAATGTTAACCTGGCTGATATCGAGACAAACTACTATATGTACTGGGTGAAAGATACGGCGAAATATGGACGTTAACGCCCGAACGCACAAATAACAAGCAAGCTAACCTAATAAAGAGTGCTTAACAGCGCAAACGACAGGAGGGGATAGAAGAAAAGAGACATAGCGCTGAACTGCCAACAATTTATTTCTTGCGAAAGTCTTCGCTTTTATACAGTCACCAATTCCAACAGTCATGCGCGAAACACAATGATATTGCACAAGTACATCACAACGCCGAGCAAAGGAACAACTTTTCTTTATCGGTGAGCGCGACAGAAGGGGTGCTAACACAATCATCTTTTAATGAACAAATCTTTTCTGCCTCGATGATTTCGCGTGTGGTGCGATCCCTGCACTTTGCGACAATAGTGCAATCTGAAAACTTTGGCCTGCACCCACACGTGCTGCAATGAGTGGACAGCCACCCTTGTTTGTACCGATCAACATTGTACAGATGTTCCTTCAGCCTCTCATTTAAACAACGACCTGTTTGGCCGACGTAGTATCTTCCACACGACAACGGTAGCTGACACACTACATTACAGATGCAATCTCTAAATTTATTTGCGTGCTTGATAGTGCACCCGAGGGTGGGTCTGGACGCTGGAACGGACAATTTGCACAGGTAACTCAATTTTCGAGGGGCCTTAAAGACCACGTTAACATTCACTCGCTGCGCCACTTTCTTGAGATTGTGCGCTATCTTGGGCATATACGGAACTATATACGGCGAAAGCCTGTCTAGCTGTGACAGGTTGGACTACGTTAGCGCTCTCTTTGGACCGAAGCTCACGCAAGAAAGTGGCGCAGTTCGGAGTCCCACAGAACAGTGCCCGTTTCCCCTCGTGCGGTTTCTCATCACGGCTCGGGTCGCGTGCCGCGAGCCTTCCTCCAACCAATCCCGTGCGTGAACGTGGCGGGTGTGCACACCATCGGGCAAATTTCCATCCTTCGCACACCATCGGTCGCATTCCGCCGTTTGGCACGTGCCTCGTGCCCTCTTACTCATGACATTGCCCCCCCCCCCCCCCTTTTAAGAGTTTTTTTTTCAAAAAGCTGCTTCATTCTTCCTCTCTAGGGTTGCGGCCTTCTGTTCTTCTGGAGCTGTGTTGTGACCGCAAACACGCCCACACGCCACACGCAAACACACCCACACACACGCATGCGCGCTCACACACGCACAAACACACGCACAAACACACACACACACACACACACACACGCACGCACACACACACACGCACACACACACACACACACACACACGCGCACGCACGCACGCACGCACGCACCCACCCACCCACACACACACACACACACACACACACACACACACACACACACACACACACACACACACACACACACACACACACACACACACACACGCACACACGCACACGCACACGCACGCACGCACGCACGCACAGGCAGACACACACACACACGCACGCACGCACGCACAGGCAGACACACACACTCAGAATCGTTCAGACAGGCCAGTAGGTCGCAGGAAGCCTAGTAGCGCTTGTACGGCGTGCTTCTGGGACGTTAAATTTAAATGTTGGGATAGTATTGTTTTATATTTGTAATGGATCTCAAAAATTTAGATCCCGGGCCATGAAGACAATCGATAGTGGGGGTGGTGGTTGTTGGGGGGGTAGGTGACAACGCTACTTGACGCACGCAACCATACTATTAACACTGACCGCGTTGGCCTGTTCTCTTTCTTTAATAACGAAGGCCATTGCCGTTGATGCAGAAGGTCCCTATAATACATAGACTTGCGATTCTCACCCCGCGCACTTTGCGAGTCGCGTAAAGCACCCGCCGACGATATATCGCATGCTTCGGACACGAAGCGCCGGACGTACAGAGGCCTATTTATTTATTGCAAAACAAAAAAGGAAGCATGCCAGTCGTACAGCGAAACGGCCGTTGGCCGATAAACCTCTGAGTCTCAATGCTTCTGTAGCCCACAGCCGGCACAAAGCAACGCCTCTCACGCGTATGAAAGAACTCGTTGCGCGTTTTGATTACAAAACCGACATACAGCAGTGGCAAATCACCGTGTATGAAAACTGAAGTGGAAATGGAAGGGCTAGTTGTTCTTTGTTAGGCACAATATTAATGAGAACAAACAGGCAGTGATGGCAGGGAAAGTATAGGGCACGTTAATACTATAGTCGGCGACAAGCTAAGAATAAAAAGTAAAGTGTACCACTGTCCATTTTTGTTATGCGCGGCCAACTAGAGCTGCCCTTTGCTATCACGTAATGGTTAGGATGAAGCAATAAAAAAATTCAACTGTTATCCACACGTACACAGCATCATCCTCGCCTGTCGTCTTTCGATGCATTTGAAGTTTGTGATTGTGCCTCGTTTGACGTGCACCGAAGCGGCAGCAGCTCGGAGTGTTTTGCAACGCGTTATCGCGTTCCGGTCGTTTCGGCAGCGTGAAGTAGCAACACGGAGGAAGCATGAAAAATAAGGGCAATGTGGTCTCGTGGGCGGAGCCTATATTTATTCGTAGGCTGTCGCCGATGTAAATGTGAAGAAAGAAAAGTGGACGAAAAGAGAACTTGCAGGGACCGAGCCTGCGACCTTCGAATAACGCGTCCGATGCTCTACCAACTGAGCTACAGCAGCGGTCATCCGCTCGTCCATTTTTTGGGGCATTCATACGTGCATTTAAACCTGGGAGTGTTAGTCAGCGCTGCTAGTATGCGGGGATTATTGGTCAGCTGCCAGCTCATAACAAGATGACGTGCCCATAATTGTGTATGAAAACTGTGCCACTTGATCGCTGACGCGCCACCAGCCATGAATAATGCGCCTATAGTGTCCGTTAATGTCATTTGAACTGGTTTGAACGCTCACGCATACTAATTACTTGGACTCCGCGCGTTCTCTCACATACGGGTCCGCAAATTGTGCAAGTTTCATAAAACGACAAGTCTTTAGTGTTGCTACCACGTGGTTCTCTCGCTACCCGCAGACACCCGACGTGCGGATGCGGCGCGTGATGGCTTCTCTAAGTGCAAAATGCAATGAAAATTTGCTTGTATAAATAAAGAAATTAGTTGCTTGGAGGGAGGGGGGGGGGGGGTGTAAAACGCGAGCGGGTTGCACTCGTTCTGGTCGCTCGCGGCACCCTAAGATGTCCTTCATGGAACCCCTGCATTGCGCGGAGCCCAGTATGAGAACTCATGAGTTAGATGACCAGCCTCTGTCAGCTGAAGGCTAACGCTGCAGACTGGTAAATATACTCTGAAGAAAGCGCGCGCTACAGGGCACTGTGCATTTTTCGCACAACACCAGAATATGAATCGCACTAAAAGGAAGCCGACGGTGTGGATCTTAATAAACATTGTTTCATCGGAAGATCGTGGAATACTAGTTCGCGTACACACAAAAACACACAGTCGGAATAGGTACAGGAGTCATATAGGTTTAATTACTGGACAATATACATGCTTGGAAGCGAGAAGCTTAGTGTTCGAGTACGTAGACGAGGAATGACGTTCACTTATTTGATGCGAAGTGACAAGCTCAATCTACCTGTGCTTCAACATTAACCAGCGTAGTTGAGCACCCCCCCCCCCCCCCTCCCCCCTGATTTCTCCGGTGTCGTTAAACTCACGAACACGATGGCGTGGGTTCGACTCCCGATTTCTGCGGCCGCATGAGTTGGGGGTTCAATGCAGGATCTTCAGTACACCAAGATTCATATGCATATTCAAAATCCCCTGGTGGTGAAAAAAATTACACCAGCGGATGCGCTGTGGGGGGTATGGTCGCCGGGGAGGGTTGCCTAGAGTAGGGAGAGAGGGGGGGGGAACGTAGGAGAGAGGGGGAGGAGACGCGCATGCGCAGGGGGTGTAACCGCCGCTGAAGGGATGCCTAGAGGAGAGAGGGGGGAGGGGACGCTCATGCGCAGTGGGGTTGTGGTCGCCGCGGGGAGGGATGCCTAGAGGAGAGAGAGGGGGGCGTAGGAGAGGAGGTGTGTGGAGAGTTTTCGCGCATGCGCAGTTAGGGTGGTCAAGAAGCACACCACCACCACCACCACCACCACCACCATTAATAATAATAATATCTGGGGTTTAACGTCCCAAAACTATGATTATGAGAGACGCCGTAGTGGAGGGCTCCGGAAATTTCGACCGTCTGGTGTTCTTTAACGTGCACTGACATCGCACAGTACATG
Organism: Rhipicephalus appendiculatus; assembly: GCA_030522465.1. Classification (NCBI taxonomy): domain Eukaryota; kingdom Metazoa; phylum Arthropoda; class Arachnida; order Ixodida; family Ixodidae; genus Rhipicephalus; species Rhipicephalus appendiculatus. The sequence continues at coordinate 11,967 of JALIZH010013492.1, read as the reverse complement.
GGCCTCTACCATTTCGCCTCCACCGAAATGCGACCGCCGCGGCCGGGATCGAACCCGCGACCTTTGGGTCAGCAGCCGAGCACCTTAGCCACTGATCCACCGCGGCGGACACCACCACCATTACCGGATTGAACTTCGCCATAAGACGCTTCGCATCTAATAAACGCAACCAAGCAGGATGCCGATTGCTGTTCCGTGTAAAACGAGGACTTTCCAAAGGGCCCGAAATGTTTTCAGAATGCATGTAAAGACGCTTCGGTGCGACACTTCTCAAACTCCCTACTTTGCACGTTCTCTCCTCGCGGCACCTTGCAGGACTGCCAGTTTGCTATATTTTAACTTCGGGATCCTTCTTTCTGAAACGCCCTATCGTCTTGGCGATTCGCCTCGTGCACGCCAGACGCCACAGCAGTGCGCTCACCGTCTTCTGCGGTCGAGACGATGACCTCGTCCGAACGCGGTCCGGCGCCTACGGCGTTGTACGCCTGCACCAGAACGCTGTACTTGGTGAACTTGCGCAGATTGCTGAGCACGCACTCGCCGCGTGCCTCGTCCCCTTCTCCTCTGCTCTCGACCGTCTTGTAGAGGTGCAGGTCGGTGGAATTGTGCAGCTTGTAGCCCACGTAGTAGCCCCGGATGCTGCCGTGACGAAGTTCGGGAACTGGAGGCTGCAGACACCAGTTTCACTGTTCACTGTTTCGAACGCTGTCATCACTTACACGCTTTTCTCCACAGCTTCGTTACCCCTTGGGAGACACAGCTGTGATTGCTCTGTGCAGTGGACGACAAGCAGCAAAGCGCTGAATGGATATTAAACATAGCGAAAGAGAATATTCGTTTGCAGGGGTAGCTACCGCGAAGAATATTTAAAGGGGTGGTGCCACCAAATTTGTGGCTTGCGCGTTCTTCGCTGCAAGCGTTTCTTATAGCTCTAGGAAGCATGATACACGCACCAAGATTCGCGTATTGTCGCTAAATAATTTAATATCGCCTTGTTTATGCGGACAACTTTCGGTTTCGGTTTCTGGGCACCAAGTTGGGCAGTGACGTAGAAGTGTAGTAGGCTTGGTCACGTGACCATACAAGAGACGCGCGAAGATGCCCAGCACTTAGCCAGGAAGCGATCGAAACTCGGCAAGTGATGTAGCAACCGATGCTTTGCCGGTACGTACGTTCTGGAGGTAACGGAGGTCCCGAGGACACTCACGTCACTACAGATATGGTGTGACGTCACTACAACTTTCGTTGTCCTTCCCATAGAGCTACGTCAGTTTTGATGCGCTAGCGATGGGCATCGATCGGGAGAATGAGCATTTAGGTACACTTTGGAAGTGAATTAAAATATATTCTAAACGTTTGCTGCGTCCGACCCTTCGTGTGGAGTGTCCTTGCATACAGAGGAAACCCACAACAGGCTTGTTATAGCCTCAAAATTTGAAGATAAATATAGAGACACTGCCGTATTTATTCGAGTGGTTATGGTGTTCGACTGCTGACGCGGAGGTCGCGGGATCGAAGCCCGCCCGCGGCGGCTGTATTTCGATGGAGACGAAATGCGAGGGCCGTGCGCTTAATTTAGGCTCGCATTAAAGAATCCCCGGTGCTCGAAATTTCCGGAGCCCTCCAATACGACGTCTCTCATAATCATATCATGGTTTTGGGAAGCACACCCTCAAAAATTCTTCTTCTTCTTCTTCTTCTTCTTCTTCTTCTTCTTCTTCTTCTTCTTATTATTATTATTATTATTATCATTATTATTATTATTATTATTATTATTACTGCCGTATTTATGTGAAGCGCCGTGGCAATCTCGAGAACCAGCACTCATTCTTGAATCGGAGATTACAAGTCAGTTGTCAGCACCATTTGAGGTAACAAAAAGCGAAGGCGCATTTTGACATCGTCGTGTCTGGAAAACAGTACACCTTTTAACAATATAAAGGGTAAGAACTGGGTAAAATGGCGAAATGGCTGAGGCTAGTGTACTGTGCGATGTCAGTTCACGTTAAAGAACACCAGATGGTCAAAATTTCCGGAGCCCTCCACGACGGCGTCTCTCATAATCATATCGTGGCTTCGGGACGTAAAACCCCAGATATTATTATTAAGAAGTGGGTAAAATAATTATGCGGTGAAGTAAAGTTTTAATTTTGATAATATTAGCGTGTTTTGACGTAATAGCGTTGATAAAATATTTATACAACTACATGAAAAAAGGTCGCTGAAAAGGCTCTCGTGATCAATACTTATTAGTAGAATATAGATCTCGAGTTCACCTTTGCAAAAAAAAAAAGGCATGAAAATTTTAGGAGGAATTTCTGTCAGCAAGCAGAAGTGTTATCGCACATATCTATTGCGCTATCGTCGTTGTGGATAGCGTTATTGGGGGGCATTTAGCGTTGTTGAAAATTAATAATGTCTGGGTTTTCATACCCCAAAACAGCAATGAGAGATGCCTTAGTGGAGGGCTGCGGAAATTTCGACCATCTGGTGTTCTTTAACGTGCATTTACATCGCACAGTACACGGGCCTCTACCATTTTGCCGCCTTCGAAATGCGAGAGCGGAGGGCGGGATCGAACCCACGACCCTCTGGTCAGCAGCCGAGCACCATAACCGCTGGTCCACCTCGGCAGACCCTTATAAAAAATTTGTAATGCTAGAATTAACGGTGCGCAGCCCGTCCAAAAAGAAATATAAAAGGGTAAATGCAAACGCTCGTCCTACCGTGCATTCATCTGAGAGCATACAATTACCAACGCCACAGGCTGTCATAAGTCTTACCTTCCACGTGACTTTAAGGGATTGCGGTCCCAATGACTGGACGGAAACATGTGTTGGCGGACCCCCCAGGCACTGCGACAGAAGGAAGAAAATGTACATGAAACTGAAGTATCACCATCGGTATCTCGAAAATGCGAAATAAATAACTGAATGCCAAGAAAACACATTGAAACCTAGTCAAGGATGGTTGCTTGCTGGGCTAGTTGTATCTATACCTGGTATGGGCGGCAGAATAAACAGTTGGAAGTCTGCGCTCTTTACACTCTGTCTCTGTTGTCCTTTCCAGTTTCGCGCACTGTTACACGTGTTGAAAGCTAGAGACACTTGTAAAGTCAGTTTATCTGGTTTCACTTGGTATGGTTCAATTCCCGCAGAATTATGTTGTTTAATATGATGAAACACTTTCAGCAAGGCGTTCTTAACGTAAGTCGAGTAAGTTACGAAATCAATATAAACACGTAACGTTTTTACGTTCACTCTAAGCCGCAAAGGGCGAAAACGGGTCTGTGGTTCGTCCTTTTGGGGGGGTAACTGCGTTGCCACAACCATTACTCCCCAAAGGATGAACGATTCGTCCTTCAGGGAGTAACTGTGGGGGGGACCATCTGTTAGTCCTCGGTAGTTTTGAGGGACGAAATGTTGGGGTGTAAAGTTGCCCCTGTGTGGGAGTAACTGATTTCTTCATCTTTTTGCCTGGTAACTGCGTAGGGACGAACTGTTACCCCTGGTGGGACTAACAGTTGCTCCTCCTCGATAAAAAAAAAATCAATTTATTACAGTTTCTGGTTGAATTACCGAGATTTTGGAGGTGGACATATGCATTTCATGACATATACAATCAATACACAGAAGTAAATTCAGAAGTAAACTACAGAAAATTCACAACCAACACACAGGATTCGAACTCGCGACCATTGAATCAGCAGCCACGTACGCTAACCACTACACCATGCCCCCGTACACAACAGAGTGAAAATTACCGGGGTTATATATGTAGGCACCGTTTGGACAGTGCGCATTCTGACATGTTCGTCAAAGTGGCAAGATTCCTTATATTAGGCTTCAGCCTTCAGTGTTTCGCAAGCAACCATTCGATTTTGCCGTTCGTGATTGGTTTTTCTGCGAGCGTGCTTCGAGCGAATTTGCGCGCTTGGTGAATGTATGTATATATAAACGTTCACATATATGCTCCTGTCGCTGTGTCAAGCTTGCTTGCTGCTTAGTGTACAGAACGCTGTTGGTTATATCGTTCAGCGAAAATGTCTGTTTAGTGCCAGAAAAACGAAAACGTCTAACGAAACAACGAAGTTTATTGAACGACTCGTGTCAATTCTGCAGCATCGTACACATAAATTAAACAACTTTGTTGAATACAGAAGATAGGATGGCTTCCCTGCATCCTATGAGAAGCAATGAAAAGTGCAATGTTTTATTCGAATGGATGCTGTCCAGCCGACTTCAGGAAGTGCAACAGCACCATCGACAGCTGTTGAGAGCGCGTTCGTAGCTGCAAGATGTTGAAGACGTTTCTCAGGAGGCGCAACGCTCTCATTCATCGATTCCCTGAAAAAGTAAATGCAGAAACATTCATTATTTCCGGCGTGCACTTGTAGCTACGTCACACGGCGACTGTTAGAAATGCCGCATGCCTAAAAAATTAGACGAAAACTGCTCTTTCACTGAACCTGTCATAATGCAATCGAACAGTTCAAAATGTGTTGTGAATTTCAAGAAACCCGTTCTGGATTTTAACTTTTCAAGCTTTCACAGGGACACGCTTGTGGGCCCACTTGTTTATCAATAAAGCTTGCACTTCATTTGAGAGATAGAAAAACTATATGATTCTTAGCATCGCTACAAATGAGGAAAGTCGCCGATGCGGTCGCCGACTGCCTGTGTTAGTGGTGCTAATCCTTTAGCTAGACATGCAATTTTATCAGCCAATCTTCCCAAATGACTTGTTTACCTTGCAATAGAAGACATTGAGCGGAGTTTACGTGAAAGTTCTTTCAGAAAGCCACGAAAACTTCTGATAAACAACGCTTATTTGTGCAGCGCTGAAAAAAAAAATTGAACAGCTGTATTTGCTGCAGCTAATGTCCTTCTTCGAGGTTACCATGTTTCGATGGCCCAGCCATCATATTTGTAGTTCTATAGCAGGCGGAACAGCACTCACGTCATCAGCCATGAGTGTTTGGCTCGCGAAGAAAGTGACTGTTAAATAAGCGGTCAGCGTTACATAACAACAGTACACAGCTAAAATCACGCCGAGTGATCGCAGCCTTGTTTACACTCACCTTTTAGGCGATATCCAGTCGGCCCGTAGTATTTCGATGGCGTAGCACTTCATTCCAGTAGCGGACCACGTTTAGCACAGCGCGAAGAACATTCAGTGCACCACAAGTGCCAGCAATCACAACCACGAAACGAGAACACATCCACAACACACCGCTGCACAATCGAGGGTTAGCTTGCCGCGCTATGACGAGAACACCACGCCGCGCATGGATACGGCTTGGACGCGTGCACATTTTTTTGTGTGTGTGTGTGTGGGTGCTTTCTTACATTTGCTTATTATTATGCTATATAAACGATATTACCTTACTCCTGCCATAGTTGCCGTAGTTGTCATGGCCGTGTACACTAAAACAAACTGTTAACAGTTGATTTCTTTAGCGGACTATTTCCTTACGCGCACGCTGACCATTCGTTCGAGGCCGCCGTTGCTCGGGAAAGTTCCATGGGAGTAAACGTTGCTCCCTCTGGCCTACCAGTTCCTCCCTCATTTTGCACACGGCACCCTCGTCTTGCAGTTAATCCTCCCGCGGACTAACTGTTCGTCGCGGGGACGAAATGCAGCAGTTACTCCCATTTTCGTCCTTTGCGGCTTAGAGTGTTCACAAAAACGTAAAGTACCGCTCCGAGATCTTTCAGAATACGAGTAATGCCGGATACCATACTTTGCATTTTTGTTTAATGCCGTGCGGCGGCGCTGAAAATAATTACGCTCACTGTCAAATTTCTTCTATATTACTTCACATTTCAAGTTATTTTTTTGTACAAATGAAGCTAGTTTTTTAGAAGCAAAGAAAAATAACACAGCTATAAGAAGTTACGCTAAAAAAATAAAAACTCAACATCTACAGCCGGGCCTTTCGAGTGGGAAGCGGGCATTCTACCTCTGCGCCACTTTGGTGGAGCTGCGCGCAACTCTTAAAACGACGACAGACTGCAGACTAGCTATCGCAGCGCCAAGCAGCTTGACCCTTTGCGCTGCGGGCGTTCCGAGCACTCCCCGGTTCTAGTACTCTCTTACGCAGCTGTACTCGTAATCAGGCGCGTCGCTTTGAATGCCGTATTGCAAGGGTCTCAAACTCACCTCAGCTAACGGGCCGCAGTCAGGAAAATTTACTCCCTCAAGGGTCGGGACACAGTGACGAAAGTGAGAGCGGGGGGGGAAGGTGGGGGGGGCGGGGTCGTATAGGTTGTACAAAATGTCAACCTAGCATTGCCATTTGAAAGAAGACCTTTCCCATATGTCACATATGAGTCATTAAAGAAGGGGATTTCGCGCCATTATTACATGTCGATACCTACCTCCAAGTTGACTAAAATCTGGGCGCCGAACCTCAGGCATTCAGTTTTGCTTCACGGTCATGTATAAAGACATGGTGACCCCAGAGGGCGCCTCACAAAAAAATGCTTTAGACCAGTGATGCCCGTGTGACTCGCAACGCACTTATTTGAAAAAATCTGGCATATCCACGAAGTGAATCATGACGAGTGGGCGAAGCACTGGGGATCGTTCTTACTGTAAATCACCCGGGACATTGCCCACTGGCGCATGTAAGTGTTGCCGTTTTGCCTTTCGCGGGCGAGAGCGCATTCACGATCGTTTTCATCCATGGCAGAAAGAGAATGTGTGCTCTGGAACGCGCTTATTCTTCATCGTCATCAGCGTCATCGCCATCGTTATGACGTATAGTTGGTACATTCCACGTGCTGTGCCGTAATGGCAGAAAGAGAATGTGTGGTCTAGAACGCGCTTATTCTTCATCGTCATCAGCGTCATCGTCATCGTCATGGCGTATAATGGTTACCTTGCATGTGCTATGCCGTGATGGCAGCGTCATCGTCATCGCACTAGCGTGGCTACACCGCTCTACACCGGGATAGTGATGGACAAGCCTCGACCTTAAGGAGCTTCGCCCCTAAAAAACAAAAAAAAAGTATCAGTCGAACACAGCCATGCGCAGATCGCGAGCAGCAAGCGGGAGGTCTGCGGGCTGCATGCGGCCCGCGAGCCGCGTATTTTAGACCCCTGCCGTATTTGATTCACATCGTGACTGCATGCTTCTACACTCTCGGACTGTCACAAACGAGATTAATGTTTTGCGTTCCTTAGGTCTGACTTTGTCAGCTGGACTCCGTATGCCTGTGTTGCTGTTGCGTAGGCTTGCCTTATGACCCTTTCTATTATTCACGCAAACAAGGGCGCCTACACCAAATGCTTTTTGTGTCTGTCTAGATTCATGCTTACAATTAGAAGTCTAACGGGCGAACATCCTATACGTACGGACGGAGTTCTGTTCTGTTCTGTTATAACTGTCTTGCTGCGGAGTTGAGAGCAAGCCCATAAAGACTACATGGCGAGGCTAAGCACAGTGCCTCGTCACTTTTACACGTGTCGTTAGTTACTCCTATCTAATTAATTATTGATTTGCTGGATCGTCGGAAGGGCGGCGTACGATCACTGTTTAGTAGATCTGTTTACGCGTATCTGCAAGCACGGACAACCCAACACATGTGTTTCCTCTGTGGCACACGCTTGAATACGGTCTGCGTCATGGCGCTCTGGATCAACGTAAGTTGAAGACTAACGAAAAATGCATATACAGAGTAAAAGTGAAGGCTCGCTTCATTCAGAATCCGTAGACTTTCTGATGTAACGTAAAGGAAACGAAACTGAGGAATATACCAAATATCGAATAGAGACAGAATAAGATGTCGGAGGGCGCACCTTCCTCGTCCGTGGTGATCAACAATGGCGGCTGGGTGAAGGGCCCCACGCCCAGCGCGTTGACCGCGGCCGCCCTCAGGTGGTACGAGGTTGAAGGCTGCAGACTGCGCACCGTCCACGACGTCCGGTCGCGTCCCGCGCTCACATTGTGGACCCACGAGCCCGCGTCCACCGACCAGTTTGCTGCGCGTAAGAAATATATTACATACAATGCAACAGGTCTGTTAAAGAGGAGCAGCGGCACACCCAGCTCTGTTTCACGATAGAAACGAAACTCCCCCCGACTTCCACAGTGCATCTCCAAATAGGCCTTTCTTAAAAAAAAAAAAATCGGTTTGTGAATGCGTAATAGGAATGTGACAACTTGCGAGCAAGGACAACATTCAGCATGCACTGTAAGTCGATTTTTCATATACGTGAACTAATAACAGCGGATGGGAGAGTTACGTGCTGAAGCCTATATACAACGTAATATCATTTTCTTGGAGACATTCACGTTTCTTGCTGTTCACGTATAACTGCGTGTACTACTGCTGCTGATATGCCGGTCTACGTTAATGTCTTCTGCGGAGTAACGCTATTAAACAAGAACAACAAAAGAGATCCAACCGAATTTTTAAACACCAGGTATGTAAGTATACCTGGTGGTTAAAAGGGGCCCTGCAACACTTTTTGAGCATGGTCAGAAAATGCTGCCGATCGGTAGTCGAAGCTCCCGAGAACACACGCGCCAAATATTATAGCGCTGCACGCGGCATGGAATTCATAATAAATTCTCAAAGTCAGCTAAAAATTGCTTTCTCTTCTATTGACAAATGACGCTACAGGCTCAAAAATCACTCGTCACAGCCATTGTACCAGCCATTGGCTAATTTGAGCATGGCGCGCTCGGTCTTTACTGGGGCCGCCGCGGGAGGCCGCGACTTGTCCACGCGTGCGCGTGCGATCGCACGGAAAAGCCGCGTATTCGAAGAAAAAAAAAAAAAGATAAAAAAGTGCTGCATGTCACGAGGCGCGTGTGACGTATTTTCTTTCCCCGTGCCATCCCGGGACGAGGGACTGCAATTGCAGCGTGCGGCAAATCTCTATAACTCCGCTCGTACGGGACTGATTCTAAAAGCTTTTGCGGCGGTGAATTCGTGAGGCAATAAGCTCCTTTAGTGAATCCGTTCCATGGCTACTTAAAAAAGTGATGCAGGGCCCCTTCAACAAATACAACTCACTAGTTCGGCTATTTCCGCCTTTTAGCTATTTCCGCCTACAGTCGTAATCGTACTCCGCACTGGGTACGTTTCCCGCTGGGCAGTCGAAAATAGCCCTTGGAGGCCTATCCTTTTCATGTGCTATCTTGCGAGAGCATTCTGAGCGGCATTGCCATATTATACTTCGTTTCACATACATCCGTTTCATACAGGTCCTGCAACATTTTGGAAGCAACGCACAGAGTTCCGTTATCAACCCGTGCACCTTTGGTGGTGAGAGTACCCCATTTCAGATTATTTTTTTCGCCGCTTCTGCGGAAGATTAATTTCAATCACTAAGCGCGGATAACTTAGATCTAAGTAGGTCTATTTTTGGAGCCCTAGAAACAACCCTAATCGCTTATGAAGCAGTGTGTCGGCATTTAAAAACTGCATCACAAGCTATCCCGCAATTTTTTTTTCGTATTGCAGCGTGAGTTTGTAAACAAGCTTACACTTGTGTCGATAGCATACGACTTTTTTTTTATTTATTAAACATGATGTTTCTCGCCTGGAGGCGTGGCGCTTTCAGGCTTAAACCTTCTTCATTTCCTTCATTTCAAGGGGCAGATGAAAGACGTTCCGTTCGCTCGTTAATGTGTATGTAATGAGGTGAGTCTCTGGCCGTGCCCATAACGGTGATGCAAGTGAGTCCCTCGAAAGCATTCATTCGGTTCATCAGCTTTCGAAACGCCTTGGGCAACTTTGTGAAGCCCGATCCTTTAAGTAAGAGGAAATAGGGAGCAAAAGATACGCTAGCTCCCCAGTGAGCTGTTGACTTTCGCGTGGGGATGCCGGAAGCAGTCCTGAATAATTTTGTTGGACTGCAGGAGCTCTGAGGGCTCAACGCCTTCTGATAAATACGGCAATGCGTCCATACACCACAACTTAAACCCAAATATCCATTTATATTGTCACGTGGTCGTGACGTCGACGAAGGCAGCAGTCGGTAGGTTCAAAATGAAACTGTTTATTTGGGCCGAACTTGTGGCCGGTAAACGGAAAGTCAGATTACAGCAATACACACTGGCACTGATAGCGGCGAACAGAGCGTCGGCCGTCGATCAACTGTACATCGTTGGAACGCGCCGGCTTTTATAACGCACGCGTCGAATATTCTAGCCTTATCACTAGTCGTCGCGGAAGCTCTGGAATAATCTTGAGTGTTAGCGTCTTGCGTGCAATCTTAACAGAACGATCTACTACAAGCGAGAAGCTTCTGGAACAATAAGGCGCGGTCTGCGCCGAGTACTGCTGATAGTCTTTGTGGGCGGAAACCGAATACAGTGAAAGAAACGCGCGTGGCAACATTTACGCGTAAGGATACTTCACTATATATAGACATATATAAAGAGAGAGAAGAGCGTATGAGTAAGAAGGGATGTGTATGAGTAAGAAGTGATGGGGAGGAAACGTCTTAATGAAACGCGGTTGTTCTCTGTGGACGGGTGTGGCCGTATGATATGTGTACACATTATGTAGGTGACATATCAGGCCAAGAAACTATCCGATGGATGAAGTGGGCGGCTAATAAGAGGAACAAAAGTAGAGTTACGATATCTAAAGAGGAGGCTTTGACAGAAGAATCAGCTGAATCTTTTCCGGCAGGAAACGAAGGTGTTTCAATCGTTCCAGGAGTTAATCTGGTGGAATGAATGACAAGCTCCGTGATTGGCAATGATTTTACATACTAGAATAGAATACCTTTGGGCTCTAGCGTGATCTTGAAAATACGTTAATAATTTGATATCCATTTCAAAGAAAAGATACATACGGTGCGGCACGAAGAACTTTATTTAAGGATCCTGAAAAGTGCCACCCCTTAGGGCGACACCGCTGGGCGCACGTGGGGACAGTTAGACCTAGCCTAACCGCCGCATCGCAGGCTCTCTGGACAGCCCAAAGTTGATGTTGATATTTCGAGCTCTTGAGGGCTAAGCTCCATTTCTGCTCTGTGAGGTCCTTATCCCAACGTAACGAAGGGCACTGCCAAAGCATGTGCTCTAGATCGCACATTCCTCTGCAGCGACGGCACTGTGAGCTGAAGTCACTTGGGAATAGAGAGTGCGTGAAAGCGAGATTCGGATCAGAATTAGTCTGGAACATCTTAAAGGTCATCGCCTGTGGTCTCGTGAGCTTTTTGTGTGGTGTGGGAAATACTCTTCTTTCCAGATATAAGTGTTTTGTGGATTCATTAAATGTGAATAAAGTGTATCGGAACTCTTGGACCCTGCACTGGGATAAGGCTTCTTCTCCCGCGCGGAGAGTTAGTACGCGCGCTTGGGGGTGGGCGATGTCGTTCAGGTTGGTGAGTGAGTCCAAATTTTGGCCTAGGTGTGTCGGGAACCAAGTGATGGTGTGCATAGTTATTGTTCTGTTCTTAAGAACGTCATGTGCCTCTTTCGCTATGGAGCCCGACGCAAACGCTCTGACCGCCGATCTAGAACCCGAGTAGATTTGGGTCCTGTTGTCACCCAAGAGTGTCAAAGCCATAGCAACCTGCTCCGCTTTAGAAGAGGTGGTCCCACTCGCGGAGGCCGACGAGATGATGTGACCTCTGCCATCTATTGCGACCACGGCAAAGCGAGATGAGCGTTGATTTGTGCCGCATCTACGAAGCAGACCGATTGGGCGTCATCCTTGATCTTCAGAATTGCAATCGCCCTTGCTCTACGCCCTGACTTCGCTGGTGCTGAATATGAAAAATAAAAATTGGAGGACGAGTACGAGGTGCAAGAACTCTTTTCTGGAGGCATCCGCTGTTACACTAGAAAACGTCTATTGAATCTGTCGGGTACGGTGCCAAGCATTTTCGTGAGAACGCGAGATGTTTGGCTTTTAATGTGGCAGGCGTGAAAGTAAGAAAAAGAAAAGAAACAAGCGCGGATCACGTACTTCCATCTGGTCATGAAGTTGACGTACG